>OY992877.1:134819121-135049121 GCA_963921405.1 Cepaea hortensis
GCACATAACAAACAAGCAAAAATAGATTAACAAATACACGATCGACACTACATGAAAGTCAAAATTCAACTTATCGGTGTCCTAGCTTGAAACGGCTATCCATGGGTGGAATAAAACGGATGTTGTGGAAATTTTCAGAAAATTGTCAGAGCTACAGACACCAACCATGCAGTGGTTACCGTGTCACCGGGGAGTGCCTAGAAATGAGAGAGGTGAAAAATTATCCAAGGAATATGCAACAGAAGTTCAATCGAATGTACCATTCACATACCACTAAAAGAGAAGGAGGATGCTCAAATCAATCGGAGAGCCATCGACATTGGCACAATACAATGATTACCATATCGTGGACAAACCAGACCAAATCATTATACCACGCTTTGGAACAGGATACACTCGACTATACAGTTACACCTACACACAAATTTAGATAGACGAAACAACCATGCACACATGTGAATTGCCGCCCCAAAATTCCAAAAAAAAATAAAAAATTACTGCCCAGAATACGTGTAAAGGAAAACCGTTCGGTCTAGAGAAACAACACTGGAAAATAAACTGTATGGACTATAGGGTGAATACACAAGACATTGAATTATTTCACCGTTATTTTTTCTTACCCCAAGTTTACCAGTTGTCAGTAAATCTTTCGTGTCCCTTAAATAACATGCTGAACACATTTTAAACTTCTTCTGCCTTTCATCTTCTAATGAAGCATAGATCTCTACCCAACCAATGCCAAACCTTTTGTTGACTTGGTCACGGTTGGTTGACTTGTGTAGCTACAGTTTTCTTCAAGATGAGGTTGCCAGTCTCTCACCAACCCTTCTTAGTGGCATTTCTTACGACATGCATGGTTTGTTACTGTGCTATTGTTTTTTGCCTCTCCTATATGGACAGCGGCAAAACACTAGCCATCATTTTGACTTACCTACATCCAAATTGTCTAGTCAATTTCAGTTTTCATCTGCTTCTCGAAGTACTCATTCATCTCAGTCCGTTTATACTTCTTAGTTTTTCTACGAGCAGGTGATTAAAAACAGTTTTCATTAAAAATAATGGATGGTGTGTGGAAGGACATTCTTTTAAGTTACTGTGTGAATTTAATGAGACGCTCCCCGCCAGGAGATGGGCGAAGCCACGCCGGGTCAGATAGATAGACAGACAGACAGACAAATAGTCGGGAACGGGAGCTTATATGACTACTTATATGAATTAAATGAGATGCTCCCCACCAGGGACTGGGTGAAGCCGGGCCGGCTCAGACAGACAGACAGACAGACAGACAGACAGATAGACAGACAGACAGACAGATAGATAGTCGGGAACGGGAGCTTATATGACTACGTATATGAATTAAATGAGATGCTCCCCACCAGGGACTGGGTGAAGCCGGGCCGGGTCAGACAGATAGACAGACAGACAGACAGATAGTCGGGAACGGGAGCTTATATGACTACGTATATGAATTAAATGAGATGCTCCCCACCAGGGACTGGGTGAAGCCGGGCCGGGTCAGACAGATAGACAGACAGACAGACAGACAGACAGATAGTCGGGAACGGGAGCTTATATAACTACTTATATGAATTAAATTAGATGCTCCCCACCAGGGACTGGGTGAAGCCGGGCCGGGTCAGCCAGACAGACAGACAGACAGACAAACAAGCAGACAGACAGACTGATAGATAGATATATCCCCTCCAGGGACTGGGCGAAGCCGGGCCGGGTCAGCTAGTAGTTAATAAAGCAAAGGTGTAGATCTTTATTTACTTCTATAGAACGTTCAATTACTCTTCTCAGTATATACACATCATTTACTGTACCCTTGCCTTCTACAAACCCACATTGTTCTTCATAACTCTTTGCATGATAATTCTTAGCAAAATCTTCGTGATGTGACTCATTATACTGATTGTTCGATGTTGATCACATTCCAAGGCTACTGATTTCTTTGTGATTGCATTAAATGCAGAGTTACATAATTCATGAGGTATATTTCCAGTATCATATATTGTATTCAGCAGTCTGGTAACTTTGTCTATTCCATATTCTTCTAAAGCATTAATCATTTCTGTTGCGATGCCTGTCTGATGTCAAAAGGACAGGTAAAAGGTGGCTGCCCCACTATGCACCAAAGAGGAGCCCCATACTGTTATCCGTTTAAAAAAAAAAAAATCAGTGAAGGGGTGAAAGCTATAGAAATGCATCGACTTATAAGGTCCAGTATGGTAATGATCAATGCATGTCTGTCGGTCCAGCAAGTGTATGGGTGGGGTAGAACGTTTCAAAAATGTTCAGTCCGATGCAAAGGTACAGCAAGTGGTGTATGAGTGGTTACACATGCAACCAAGATCTTTATCGGCGCTGCAGGACTTGCATTGAACGCAGTGGTGACTACATTAAAAAAATATGATACATTTGTTCTTTGCTTTTTCAAAATATATTTAGAAACCCCCTCGTACTTTTTACAATCAGTTTCCATTTTTATCTGCTTCTCTGCGGACTCATATTTTTCTCTCAGTCCATTATATTCTATACATTAGCCCCATAATCCACAACCCCTGCTACCATTAAATGTTTCTCAACATAATTATTAATAGTGTTTAGATGTGCAGACATGTTAATATGATACTACGTGGTAAAGAATTCTGGGAGCCTTGCCAGGGGTCAATGAAATGTATTGACTTGACTATTGAGGTGGAGGCTGATGATGTCATAATACCCACAAATCACCAGTAGCAATGGCTGCCCTCTACGATCGATGAATTTCGTATAGGCGACATTCTGTAGGGAAATTCGGCGTTCACTAGGCACTTGTGGCTTCCTGTAAGCAGATATTTATCGAGATGATGTAGCCATTTTATATTTTAAACGATGCGCGTTCGAAATAAATAAGTTTTGTCGTAGATATCAGACTCAGACATCGTTGTGCTTATTCATTCTGCCATTTTGAGGTCTGCTGTGAATAATTCAAAATTGTTAACTTAGTGTCTGCTTTTAACAGGATACGGTAATAATATATTACCGTAATAGTATACAATATATAACAAATAATAGAGTGTCTTGATATCGCGGAAAAGCACACATATTACATGAGCTGACGCCGACAAAGAAATGGACTACTATATAACTATATACATTTGCAGCCTAAAAAGGGACACGATTTGTAATTCTTTCCAATTTACATAATTTCGGATTTCCAGTAATATCGGATCACCAGAAGTTACGCTACGCTACGCTAGCGTTTCCCTTTAAAGTTTATTGCACGGTTAACTACATTTTGTAATAGTTAAGAATTGACAGGAAAACGTTGATTGATAATCGTATCGCTAGTCAGATTCACTGACAATGTTGTGTTAATAATTGAATTATAAATTATGTTCTTCTAAGTTCTACCCCAGGTACTAACTACTATATAGATTAGCAGTTTTCTGCGTATATATAATATAGTATATAATTCATATAATATAATATATATATGGAGCTTAACATAGCTAATATAATAAATATTCAGTTTTACAAGTCCATAAAAAAAACAGTAAATCTATCTCCGAGTATTTTACTAAAAACCACACTTATTCTTATTAGCTAATTAATTCAGCTTGGGGTTTTCTGTCTTCTTTAAATGATAATGTGACTCATCATGAAGACATTTCAGGAGTTTCTATGAATTTTAACATCAAATGAGATAGTTATTCATGAAAATGATGGGTTTCCTTAGGGATGCTTCGGTTATTTCACCACCCCAATTTTTTTGCTATATACTATATACATTGTAAATTATATTGCTTCAAGAATATTGAGCTTGTTGAAGCTAATTATCATATTATACAAAAGCTTAATTGAGAACTCGCTGTCTATTCTAACACTAACAGCTTTTGAGCAATGTATGGTGCATGACTTAGTTAACAGCCAATGACTAAAAAACAGTTGTTTTTGTCATCCCTCAAGTGAGTCATGCATAAGAAACAAAGCATTAATAATGATGACAGATATTGATGGGGTTCATAATGGCTGTATTAGTATAAAAGAAAATGAAATTCTTAATAATCCACTTTATACAAGCATATTATTATAGAATTGGTTATATTTTCATCTAATTATATTTGCATATAATTTTGCAGTAACTAGGTACATGTGAATCTGTGGTGAAGAAGTGACGGACGCAATTCGTCATCGAGCTAACTGCGTTTGACATACAGCTGAGGATGATTTGGCAGCAGACCGCTTTGCATTGGTTTTCATACAATGGTGCAGGTCATTCAGAAAACAGTGGCAAACTACTGAATGTAAAGTTGTCAAGTAATCACTAACAGCCAAAAAATGCAGGGTTTGACTGCCACATCCTGCAAAAGGATATACAACTATTCTATTGTTTGGTACATCATCATCACGCACCCTGCCGACTGCTGTAGGTGTTCATGTATCTCCACAGATCTGGGTCTTTGGTGTTGTTGGTCAGTTCTAGTGATGATATTCTTCCCAGTCCATTCAGCATCATCATCACGCACCCTGCCGACTGGTGTAGGTGTTCATGCATCTCCACAGATCTCGGTCTTTGGTGTTGTAGGTCAGTTCTAGTGATGATATTCTTCCCAGTCCATTCAGCATCATTTCTCTCAGTCTGACCCTGCCTCTTCTCCCATTGATCTGTCCACTCATTTTTTCCAGTGCCTGTCTTCTCATGACATGACCAAAGAATGCTGGGTCTCCTTCTTACATTTGTATATAATATTCTACCTTCATTAGCCTTTTTAATTACCCCCGAAAAAAAACCAGTGCAATGAAGTCGACTCTGTCGACTTAAAAAAAGACTTTTTTAATGCACTTGTTGTTGGTTACTCTGGCTATGTAAGGTATTTGCAACATACATCTAAGAAACCACATCTCTATAGCCTCCAAATTCTTCCTAATTTGTTCATGTTCCCTGATTCACTGCCATACAGCTACTATGTTCTGTATATTTCGGTGGTCTCTGACATTCAACAGTAGGCACAGTTCAGTTATTTTGGTAATTATTAAACACCAGTGCATAAGTGGAATGATATCACTTATATATACATTAGTGGGTGTGTCAAAACACACTTCTGTAATTTGGCAGTTGGGTATTTGTGTCTATCCTTTAATAACTGAAATGGACAATTAATTCACAAACATACTATCTCTGTTTATAATTGTACCTAAACCTCCTGTGCAATGACAGCGTAGTAGTGGGTTTGTTCCACACACCAGTCAGTTGGACTTACTCATTCAGAAAGCAGTGACAAACTGCTGAATGTAAAATTGCCTAGAAATTTAACCTGCGGTTGATCGCTGTGTCTTGCGAAGGACACCTACCAAAATTGATGTTGACAAAATTTATGTAGAAAGGCTTGAATGAGATACTGCTGGATTTCAATCTGTCAATTATATCTGGCTTTAATAATTGACAAATTTTTAATAGAAATATCATAATAATGGCTATTTTAAAGTGGAAGTCATTTAAAGAATTATCATTCTACAGTAAGGCAGGTTGAATCACTAAATGAGAAAGGAGTTTCCAATTAAATTTATAATAATAATCAATTATAAAATTCTTATATTTTTATGGCTTTTAGATGTATAATCTTATTATTTGTAGGCTGTACATGCTTATCCACACATTGGTTGGGGTTTAACCCTTTACAAGGCACATATATTTCCTTTTTTAAACTCTGAACAAGCAAGATTTTTAAGGTTTTCAGTAAGATTTAGGGTTACATTAGTAAAAAATCAAATCTAAGGTCTTAGTGAACATGTTTTTGTGAAATAAAAAAACAAAATAAAGGAAAATGAATGCATGTTTATTATTTTACTTACATTTGAAATAAATAATCCAATTTTGCCAGTAATCCACACATGATACTTTCTTCAGCCACATATTATCAGAATCACTTTCTTCAAAGTCCGAGAGATCCAAAGTGTGTACACTGCTTACACTGATATCTAGCTCTGATTCTTCGTGCACTTCATTGTCACTTCAATTGAACCCAGTGAAATCTCCGCTATAACTTGAAGAATCGTCAAAATCCATTTTGAAAAACAAAGCATAAAAACTCTGAATACTGTAAAAAAACCAGATCAAATTTAAAGAAAACACTTGCAAATGGCGCCCACGCTATAAGCTATCAGCAAAACTGGAAGTAAACAATGGAAAGTCTCGCAGTCTCGAGATCACATGTTTACAACACTTAGTTGTCACGGACTCTTTCAAACGTTTTGCCTGTTCAGTAGTAAAGACGCTTTTGACTGCTGTGCCCTGTAAAGGGATAATACCCAACAGTGGTAGATTTATTTTTAGATTACTACGGCTCTGGGGTCTATCCAGCTTCATAAAAGGGGTACTTGATAATTTACAAATTGTTCTAGAAATTGGCCGTTATAGAAATGTGGCAGAGGCATTTCAAGGTTTGTAATTAATATGTATGGTCTTTCTAGGTCCTTGATTCTTCATTCACATCTGAGTGCGATGACAAATTAGTAGTCTGAAGTGACAGTTTTAGTGGCTTATCTTAATATCACCAAGCACATATAAAGATCTGCAGCATGGCGAACGAGTGCAGTATTAAAGTTATATGCCGTGTGCGTCCGCTCAATGAGTCAGAAGAACGGGCAGGGAGCAAATTTGTCCTGAAGTTTCCTACAGATGATTCAATAAACATTGCGGTGAGTGAATTAGTAAACAGTAATAGTGTTTTTTAAAATATATATTAGTTTCTGTATTAGCCTTCTTCAGAGGTGTCAGGTCTTAGTCAGATATGACTGAGCTATCGTATGACAGTAGACAGTACTACCTGCTTTCTGTTAGTGCCGAATGTTGGACGGCGCTGACCAAACCCGACACTCCAGATTGTGCCAACTGCTTCAGGCGGAGGATTGCAATTGGGAGGGTACAAACCTTACCCTAGTGCGAGGAAATGCAACCTAAAGACTAAATGCCATGGCAGGGCAGACTACGCCCTAAGCCTTGGTTGGCAACTGATCTAGGATGGAAGCTCTGATATGCCGACAATTAGAGCATTGCTTTGCTGATTCGGCAGCTTCTGCTGCTTGTCTTGTTCCAGGCGTATTGGTGTTGCCTTTCCTCTGGAGTAAACTAAGCAGGCCGAGAGAGGGATCATGCTATGCTGCATGGGCAACACATGGTCTCTAAATTCAGCCCAGGTTTTGTGTTATGGAGAGGAATAACTCCATTTTACAAACTATCGACTGTCAAGACGGCAAGGTGCCAGTCAGTATTAGCTTACAGTTGCATTGATCTATGCTGAATCCCTGGTAGGGTCCGAATTCTGGTCCGGGATTGATCCAGGCAGAAACGGGCACCAGAAATCTCTCAAGTAAAGAAAAGGTCCCCTGTATCACCCTCACCATGTTACTCACTGACCCGTCAAGAGTTAGTTTCATTGCCAAATACGTGAGCCTTACACACTATATTCAGTATACCTTAATGGGTTGAAAGTAGGTTTTGACTTTTAATTTCATAATAATGTTGAAGTTAATATGATTATTATGAAAAGTATTTGTTGATGACTGTCGTTGTCAACAGACGCGAACCCAATGCCCAGGGCAGTGACATTAGGTCTGAGTCTGTTGACAATGACATACTTAATACTTGTGGAGGAAATTTAAGTATCTCACCCGGCCCTTTGTACTGTGCTGATTTATGCTCTGGTTATATTTTAATATGCCTCTGCAAGCATGAAGTTTCAGTGCTGTCTTGAACACCCCACTGGTTTATGAGCTTGGAGAGAGGAAGAGGAGCTGCAACATTCTCCTCATGATGGTACTGTGGTACCAGATTAGGAAAGACTTTACATCAGCCTCACTGTCAAAGTTGTAAGCCCTTTTATTTGGGCTTAGGCAACTTGAATTGACTTAGGCGTTGAAATTAAGTTTTCCAGGGGATTTTCAAACAACTAGAACTTAATGCTTAGGAAAAAATGTTGGATATCACAGAGATATCCTGTACCATGCTGATCATGTTTCTCCAGAACCATATGTTTTCTCTGCTGTTAAGTTTGACCAACATTTACAAAAGGCAACAAATAAATTACTGAAAGTCAGTCATGGTACACAGCCTGTGGTGCTATTGAATGATGCAGAATCAATACTTGACGACTGCAGTCTTGGAAATTGCCAGTAATACGGACAGTACTTTCTGATTAGCCAGCCAGCATAAAGTCACCTTACAATGGATACCATATCATTGTAGAGTGCCTGGAAATGAGAGAGCTGATCAGCTAGCTAAAGGAGAAGCAACAGAACAACAACCTGATGTATACCACATACATGACACATACCACCAAAAGAATTAAATCAATGTGAAGAAGATAGCCAACACAAGACGGTTACCATTTTATCTATAGACCAGAAAACAATTCTGCTCCTCAGAACAGGATATACTCGATTACACAGTCACATATAAACAGAATTTGAGATTGGTGAATCAGCCATGTGCACATGTGGATTGGCACCACAGACAGCAGATAACATATCTCAAGGCTGCCCAAAAACAACATATCTAGGCAAACCTTCTGGCCTAGAGAAACAACAGTGGAGGATACTCTATGAACAACTGAGTCAACTAAATAAGACAGTGAAGTTTATACAAGAGACAACATTTCAGATATAGACAAATTTCAAGCGAAGACGAAGAAGAATTCAATATAGATCTTCTTCTTCTTCTTCTTCTTCTTCTTCTTCTTCTTCTTCTTCTTCTTCTTCTTCTTCTTCTTCTTCTTCTTCTTCTTCTTCTTCTTCTTCTTCTTCTTCTTCTTCTTCTTCTTCAGCATTCCGAGCCATTGAGGTTCTTTGCTGCAGATACAATCCGTCTCCATTCATCTCTCCGGTGGACCTTCTCTTGCCAGTCATTGATTCCAAGTGCTTGTAGGTCTGTATATGTATTATCTCTCCACCGTCTTCTTGGTCTACCTCGGGGTCTACGGTAATTTTATTTCCTGAATGTAAGCGAGTTTTGTTTCCCTATTATCTTCCATTCTCTCTATATGCCCCAGCCATTGTAGTCTATTAGCCTTCATGATACCAGTGATTAGCGGGGACTTAAACAGATCATAAATGTCTTTGTTACTTCTTCTTTTCCACTCTCCACTTTGTGTATCCCTAATGGGTCCAAAGATGCGTCTTAAAATTTTGTTCTCAAAGGTTTGTAACAAGGCTTCATCTCCTTTCGTTGTACTCCAGGTTTCAGAGCCATACAGCACAACTGGTCTGATCAGTGTTTTGTATATTGTGATTTTGGTGTTACGAGATAGCGCATTTGATTTTAGTAAAAATTAAACAGACGGCACTTGACATTGAAAGAAAAATATGAGATAGAGATAAAGACAAGAGTCAGTATATCCAAGGCCTTAAAAGACTGAAATACCACTACCAGCACACAAATCTATTTATTGAAAGGTGCGGTTTGTTCTTCCTTGTGAAAACAAATTCTTAATTATAATTAATACAACTGACAAAAAACTTGAGGTAGTGGAATTGTTGTATTTGAGAAAAATGTTGCAGATGCCTAAGACATAGAAGAAAACGACACATGCTAAAATATTGACAGCTGCAAATGTTACTAATCCACTAATTTAGGAAAAGACACATGAAATTTATGGGGCATACCAACAGAATGGAATAGAGAAATAAGTTTATTTGGGAAAATATTAGGCAAGAGAAATGAATACAAAGATATGCATGGAAAACTGAAACATGTGGGCAACCAATAATTATATAAACAACATCAACTTTATTATTGCATTAAATGCCAGAGAGGATTGGAGAAGCATGATCACCTATGTCTGCTCCAGGCCATTCACCTGAAGAGGAACTCATAAATTACTTTCATAGAAAAAAAAATAAAAGGGAAAATGCATAACCAAGTGGATACATTTAAATGGCTAGGGTCAGTTATAACATCAGATGAAAGGTGCACAACAGAGTTAGAGCGAAGAATAGGGCAAGCAAATGCTGCATTTCAGAAAATAACAAGTATCTTTTGCAATAAGCCTATCATTGAATGTAAGAGAGAGAGAGAGATAGAGAGTGCTGAAATGCTATATAGAAATTGTTTTGCTGTATGTCTGTGGTTCTTGGAATGTAAATGAAAAAAAATAGAAAGAACTTGGAAGCAACAGTGAAGTGAATGTTGCAAATTCCTTGGACTGTCAGAGTAACTAACCACAATTGCCTGAAAGAGGCTAATGAAACTAGAACATTATACAGTATACAACAATAAGAAAGAGACAAACAGCTTTCTTTCATGTGATGAGAAGAGAGTTATTGGAGAACATCGTGACAACTGGAAAGATCAATGGGAAAAGAAGCAGAGGTAGACCAAGAGAAATCATACTGGGTGGACTGAGATGGTGGCATGGAGGAATATCAGCAACAGAGTTGATCCAGAACACCAAAGACCAAGATGTGTGGAGAGACATGAATGCCTACACCAGCTGACAGGGCACATGAAGATAACAGAAAAACCACTGATTACTTGTTTCAGTGTTATCCCGTTGTCTGTCACTTACATTCTGGTTGTTTTATTTTCGTAGTCCTTTCTTTTCATGGTTGGTGGTTTCAATGTCTAACAATTCTTTCAATTGATTTTCATTTCTTGGTGTAAGCATTATCATCAGCACAACACAGATTATTTATACTTTGCCGGCGTCACACCCCCCCCCCCCCCCCCCCCCTTCCCGTTTATTGCTCTCTTATAGGTCTCATTATATTCTCACTGTATAAAGAAACAATTTCTAGTGAGAGGACCTTGCCAAATGCTCCGTCTTAGAATAGGTAATAGTTGAAATAATATGACCGTCCATAGATATGTAATTAGTCTACTCAGTGCTGCTAATCCATGTTTTTAAAGCTATAAGCTTTGCTTTTTTCTTTTAAAGCTTTGCCTTCTACGCCTGTGGTTTCCAGCACATGATGGAGTATATCAAATAAGTAAAGAGGTAAAAGGTGTCGGAGCAGATTAGGACAACAATGGCATGATGGGATCACCAATGTGAAGCAGCTTAGGGAGAAAACTAGGCTTGATTCCAGTGAATCAAGAGGAGAGGAAAAGACGCAAGCACTTGATAAGACACATACAGTGAGAAGACCTGATAGAATAACAGAAAAGTTTTTTGTCAGGAACCCACAGGGCAAATTAAAAAGCGGGAGGTCTAAAACACATGAAGAGGAGGATTGGAGATGTAGATGAAGACATGAAATGAGTTACAGTAGATAGTGAAAAGACTCTTGTAAACATGCTAGACCCATATACGGACCATTGTGCATCTGCCAGCATTATCACTGCACCTAACTGACCTAGGGAAGCCAGCTTCTTTCTCCACCCATTTTTCTCTGTCCTCATCTTCACCTTGATGGTTAGCTATAACCCAATAGACATTGTTGCAGCCATGTTGCCTTTTTCTTACTCTGTTCACAGCTTAAGGATCCAGCCTCCTGCTCGCTACTCCTAGCAGAAGTTATCTTTTCCCTTGGGCTAATTCTTTTACGGGCTTGTGTCCTCTTTGTTGTGTACTATCCTTCTACTATCATTTTGAACTTTTTATTGCGATTGTTTCTTTGATGATTACAGTGTCAGACAAGTTCTCAAGATAAACTTGATAATATTCTCCAGTTCCCCTTTAGTTCCATACAGCTTAGAGTTAGTGTTGCTTTTATGAGTCAGTGTACATTTCCTAATTTGCTGTACATAGGATAATCCTGCAGAGCAACATCAACAGTTTGCTTAGTCTTTTAGGACTTGCTCTTGGTCTTTTACCTTAGATTTGTTTGGTGTATGTCTTTTGTTGTTCTGTCTGAATTGATTGATTCTTGATAATATTCTGATAAACATAGTGAGCAGCAGTAATACAATAATATGTTGATTGCCATTGATAGGTTTGCTTTATTTCTTTCCATATATTCAGTTACCTTTAGTTTCCTTTAAAAAAAAATAATTACTGTCCATTCTAACATTGACATGGTATTAAGATAATGGTTTGGCTTTGCTGCCACAATGGTATGGAGAAAGGAAATATAGGCTTAAAATAGGATAGCATACCATTGTTAGTGTGCATTTTTGGTATGTCAGTAGTGTTTCCTGTGCTTTAATTATCCTTCTTTATTTTATTTATTATCACGAGAAACATATGATTGTGTTCCTGTCTAGAATGCGATGCCTTTCACGCAAACTTGAGTTAATTTATATACTTTAAGCATACAGTCAGCTCATCCAGCTTTTTTTCATGTTTGTTGTTGTTGTTATTTCAGGGAAAGTTGTTTGTATTTGACAAGATAATTAAGCCAAATGTAACCCAGGAATATGTGTATGATGTGACAGCAAAGCCTATTGTTGCAGGTAAATTGTGTGTTATCACAGTGGTGTTGTGTTATTTGTCCTCTTATTCTTCTGATGTGTACTTAGTACTTATTTTTGGGACATGATAAAGCAGCAGAATGATATTTGTGGGTGGGTGGGTGGGAGGTTGGGAATTGGGTTGAAGAAGAGATAAATATTCTGCTTGAAATATCAGATTAAAAAACTGGTCAGTGGTTCTAACCAATGGAAATACCGGTGCCATATACTTGCCTCTGGTTTCACATGCTAGGAAATAATGATCCCAGATACTGGTCTGTGGTCTCAAACTCTTAGAAATATTGATCCTACATTCTAGCCTCTGGTCTCAAGCGCTTGGAAATATTGATTCGAAATACTGGTCTCTGGTTTCAACCACTTTGAAATGCTGGCCCAATACCTTAGCCACTGGTCTTAAATGCTTGGAAATGTTGTCCCCAAATACTGGCCTCTGGTTCAAACACCTTGAAACATTGATCCCAGATACTGACCTCCAGTTCTGTCAGAGTTAATGATTATATTTGTTTATCTGTAAATTCACCCTGACATTTTGTTACACAATGTGTTCCAATTAGTTCTCCTTAGAAACACATCACATATATCTTGCATTATTTATTTTAACAATGGTAAATGTTTTAGCTTACTCATGTTTAATATAGCATGGTAACCAGTTGTGGCCAAGGCCCTTTGGAATAATGTGTATATTGTGAAAGAAGAAATAAACCTGGAGAGAATGGTGCTGCAGGGAATGATCAGAAGATCTGGCCGACACTCACTACTCAGGAAAGGCCAGCAGACACATCAGACTGCATGCAACTGGCACCATTGTCATTGGGACTCTTCACTGGCTGTTGAAGATGACAAAGAGCGCATATGAGAATGTTTTACGTGAGGTGATGTCAATTCTTGGTCAATATAACATCTGACATGCAGAGTTGCACACATTGTTTATGATTTGTGTACGATACTTCCAAGCGTTTGAGACCAGAGACTAGTATTTAGGGTGGATATTTCCATGCCTTGGCAGTATAGAATTTCATTGTTGGTAGAAGCTTGGTTTAATTCAGTCGTCCAAAATAGTAGAAATACTTCTCTGATATGCAGTAACAGTATTACTGCTGGGCTTGTAGTAGGCAGGCAGACATGACAGATCCTAGACTTAGTCATGTGTAAGCGAGAAGATCCCTGCTTTGTGATTAGTGTGTCTACAGTGAACACACTTTTGATCATGAAAATAAACATGTAACTCAGTTGTAGAAAATTTACTTGAAGAATTGGATATTTATTTTCTTTTAATGATGCAAAAAAGCATAATTCAAAACTATACTGCGCTAAGGCCACCCTGTTTATGCATATTGTAGTTCATAAAACTTGACGCTAATCATATTAGACGCAAAGGATGTTTCATCCAGGTAACATGCACGTGTGCACGCAAACACATAAACACACACACATATTCACACACTCTTCATAGGCTGTCTAGTTTGAAGTAGACTGGTGATTATGACTCAATGACTCATTTGATTTTCTGTCTACCACCACCACCACCACCATTACTACTACTACTGCTGCTGCTGCTGCTGCTACTGCTACTACTACTACTACTACTACTACTACTACTACTACTACTACTACTACTACTACTACTACTACTACTACTACTACTACTACTACTACTACTACTATTTATTTGAATAACGAAGACACTACACAATACATAGAATACGAAGACACAACAATAGATTGCACGATTTATTGCCTGGCATATTTCGCTGCATCTCGTCAGGTACATACTGCAGAAATCACACAACGTAAAGTAAATTAACTAGGTAAATCCTTCAAGCTGAAATATACACATGTTCGCACAGTAACGTCAATTGTCTACCACGGTAATTTTAAGCTGACTAACATGTCTTTCTGTTTGCACAAATCTGGCTAGCATTGATTGATCATTATTGCTTCTGCAAACTTTAACAAGCAAGTATTTTGTGTGTTAAACAACGTGCAAAAGGCAACGTCTCTGTCAACCACATGGCCACTTTCGATAATGTGCCTACCAATTGAAGACGCGGGGAATGGCGAGATGGCTAGCCGAAATTTTAAAGCCAGTACGACAGTCCTTCGATCAAAAAATACTCAGAGATACATTCGAACTGGTGGAATTATTGGATACTATGGACATAAATAATAAACACATGGCATCCATGGATATAGCCTCCCTATTCACCAAATGGGGTAGTCAAGAATAAGAGTATTTCTGACTTCCAAGGTGCTGACCTCATCTGGCAGAGGACTGACGAGAACAAGGGCAAAGCCCTCTTCCAAAGCTATCTAGAGCAGAGCAACCATACAGACATGAGAGGCCGAAATCTTGCCAAGGAGGTTACCTCAGATAGTTGTAAGGCTCAGAACATTTCGGATGAAGACACAGTGACAGTGAAAGAGATCAAGGCTGTGCTTTGCCGATAAAAAAAAACAGCGCTCCAGGGCCAGATAGCATAAGGTATGACAACATAATATGTATACCGACAACGAGCTAGAGAAACAGCAGACATGTACATATAGGATGTACACATAGGGAGTGCTAGCATCAAGGAGGAATGGTTATACAGCTATCTGACTCCCTTGCCGAAGCCTGGCAAAGACCACACAAAAATTCAGGGATATTGAGTAATAACCATGCAGAATACAATAGGCAAGCTGCTGGATAAGTTAATTGCCAGAAAAATATCAAGGCAGCTAGAGAGGCGAGGTTTTTTCCCACCTACCCTGGGAGGGTACCATCTAAAAGAGAAACCTGGACCAATGCAGCAGTTTTTGCACATGATGTCTATGAAGGTTTCCACTCAGGCATTGAAACCTTTACTGCAGCGATTGACCTTAACCCTTTACCGGGCAGACGCTTGTCCATTTTTGTAGCTCTGAATGGGCAAAATTTTTTCAGGTTCGGTAAAATTTCGGGTTATGTTAGTAAAAACATCACAAATAAGGTGTTAGTCAACCGATGGTAGTTAAATAAACATCACAATAAAGGGAAAAGCATGCAGAATATGTTACTCACGTGATTGTTGCCGGTAATCCATATATGAACACAAATATTTACCAAATACAGCATATTGTTTGTGATTTTCAGTCATCTATACGGCAATTTACAAACACATTTTCAGAATCATAATCACTTTCTGTAAAGTCCGACTCACGACTGCTAATGCAAAGTAACGCTTTTCACTGATATATAGCTCTGATTAATAGTTAACCTTGTGCCCTTCAATGTCACTTAAATTGAACCTAGCGAAATCTCGGCTATCACTTGAAGAATCGCCGAAATCTATTTGGAAAAACTGAGCGTAAAAACCACAAAAACTATAGAAAAATCCGTTCAAATTCATAGTAGGCTCTTGCAAATGGCGGCCAGGTTGTCAAGTTATCGGCGAAAGTAGCCGCAGGAAGTATCGGAAAGCCGAGAGATCGCGTTTTTACAATGCATAATAATATCAGGCGCGTTGGGGCGATCTGCCCGTTTAAGCGATCGGACGGAAATGGACTTTCCGCCCGGTAAAGGGTTAAGGGCGCATACAACATAGTACCATTGGATGTTTTAATGCTTCAGTTTCTTGAACTCAAGATAAGCCCTTTACTCTTTAGTTAGATCGCTGCAGCCCTCTTCCAACGGAAAGTAGTTTTTAGATGTGGCAGCTGAACTTCGGAACCAACAACAATATATCCTGGCCTACCACAGGAATCACCATTATCTCCAGTGCTGTTCAACGCCTACACTGTGAGAATCACCAGCGAGCAAATCAGGACCTGGGAGGACATTGTCGTAATCAGAAGATGTTTTAGTGTATTGTCAGCGTAAGGATAGAGATCAGGTTGCTGTGGAACTACAAACCAAACTCAATCGCATAAGCACCTGGTGTGTTGAAGCTGGGACAATGGTCAGCCCAACAAAGGCAACAGTGACATGGTTCTCTTTGAATAACCAGATTGTCAACACCCCAACGCCAACTGTAAATCTGGGTTCAGAGACTGTGGAAAGAACGCAGGCAATGAATTATCTGGGGATACAATTTGATCAAAACCTCACTTATATTGAGCACGTAGACCAGGTGATAACAAAGGCCAAGCTGGGTTTGGCTGCGATGCGGGTGATGGCAGCAGCAAACTGAGCAGCGCCATCTATGTCTTCTTTACGAGGGTATGGTCCTTTCTGTTTTGGAGTATGCGATGATTCTCAGCCATAAGCAAATGGAAAGGATGCAGAACGAAGCTATGCATATTCTTGGATGTACAAGAGATACAGCATGCAGGGCGATGCGCTGCCTTCTTGATTTACCAACCATGAGGGACAGAATACAAATTTGCAGAGCACGTGCCTACCTCAGAGTCAACACAAACACACAACATCCTTAGCAACTCAATGAGCATGCTCAATAGGATAGAGATGGGGTGGATCCGAAGAGAGTGGTTGCTGTCTCTGGAGAGGTCTCAGCTGGCAAAGATTAGTCTCATCTTTGTGCCAGGGTATGAGGGCGTGCAAGGAAATGAGCGGACCGACAAGCTTGCAGGTAAGGCTACTGTGGGGGGGCGGACGCGCCATGGACCAGGCAGACATTCTGAATGCTCTACGGGAATTAAGACTTTTACGAGAACCAAGTGATGACTGAATATGTGACCATGGTCAGACTGCGAGAACAGCAAATTAAAAGAGGTATGGCCAAACAAGAACACTACGCAGGAAGCCAAAGGAGATTGATAAACCAACACAGAACTGGTGTCGTTAGCTGCTATACGCTGCGGGATTTGCTGAGGAGGGGATCCGAGGACTTATGGACTGAATGGTTCGATGTGCAGTGGGGATGATCTGTCAACTAACTAACACAACATCCACTGCATAGCGAGATTAAGAAGGTAAATGGCAGCAGGTTAAAAAGAGGGAAGTTGTGGATGGGTCAAGCCAAAGACATTCTTCAGTAGGTGTGTTCACTTGAGGACTTAGAACCTGGTGAGGAGTGGGTACAAGTGTCAACAGAGTGCTGTACATCCTTTTCAGTGTGCATCCAACTAGACAGGAAATGCAGACAAGAAAATCCAGCTGCTGTGGAGGCAGAAGTACAGACTCTGATCTTCGAGAATTCTTTAGAGGATGATGCTGTCATTTACACGGATGTTTGGTCGTTCGAGAAGTTAGAAGTTCATGGGCCTTTACGGATCGGGCCAGAGGGAAAATTGTGAAGGAAGAGTCTGGTGCTTTTGCTTTGACCACAAGTAGCCTGACTATGGAAGTCATGGCAGTAAGTAAAGCAATAACATGGCTCAAGACACAGACATTGAATCGGGCATGTGTCCTTAGTGACTCAATGAGTATGCTCAGGAAGATAGAGATGGGGTGGGTCCGAAGAGAGTGGTTGCTGTCTCTAGAGCGGTCTAGGTTGGCAAAGATTAGTTTCATTTTTGTGCTAGGGCATGCGGGTGTACAAGGAAATGAGCAGGCTGACAGGCTTGCAGGTAGGGCTACTGTGGAAGGTGGACGAGCCATGGACCAGGCAGACATTCTGAATGCTCTATGAGAAGTAAGTCATTTATGAGAACCAAGTGATGACTGTGAGTCTACAACCATGGTCAGGCTGTGAGAACAGCAAGTTAAAAGAGGTGTGGCCAAACAAGAACACTACGCAGGAAGCCAAAGAAGATTAATAATAAACCAACACAGAACTGGTGTCGTGAGACGCTACACGCTGCAGGATTTGCTGAGAAGGGTATCCGAGTGCTTATGGACTGAATGGTTCAATGTGCAATGAGGATGATCTGTCGACTAACTAACTAACATTTTGGTATTGGAAGAATTGATCCTGCCTGTCAAGATACCAGAGAAAATGAAAATGTTTTTCTGAATTTTAAACCCCCCCCAAAAAAATGTCACAACTGCAAATGTCTTGGCTCCCTAATCACCACCAGTGGGGACTATCAGACGTTGACTGGTCATGTCAGTGCAGAGGTGAAACAGTATTATCAACCTGTAACACACCAGCAGCAAACAAATTAAACATTGTGAAAACATCTTTCCCTTGGCCACCAACAGATGAGCCAAGGACACTTTCACAATCACTAATGAAGAAAATTGGTTCTTTTGAACTTAATTGTTACAGAAAAATGTTGACAAAACCTAGACCATAAAGACATTCTTCACTGTTGAAGAAAACTGGCTCATAAACAGCATCATGTCCCAGAAACTGAAATACTTTGGCCATATTAAACGTTCAGTTGTTTCAGGAAGAACGGTGATGGAAGGCATGGTTGTTGGAAAGAGAGGCAGGGGTTAACCAGGATCAAATCGGACACAGGACATTGCAGACACCTTTAGCTTGAGAATGCATGAAGCCGGAGAACTAGCAAAGGATGAAGAAACTTCACAGGGCCGTGATAAGAGCGACATTCTGTAAAAGTCCTGCTACATTAAGATGATGATGATTCTGATATACACATAACGGGATCCTAGCTGGTGCCACAGAGTTCATACACTGTGCTGAGATTATCCTCCTGTCATCTATGGAAGGAGATTGGGGCAGTTACGGAGATATTTGTGTGCAACACAAGTGAACCTTGACCAAACACTGAGAAGTATCACACTGTCATAGTAAGCCAGTGCACTATCCACTTTGCTGCCACAGCTCTTGTAATGAATTATATGATATGTTTTTTTGCGTATCCTTTTACAGGACTTAGCTGTCAACAGCAGCATCTTTCAGCTGTCTGTTGATCTCTTGGCAAGATTACGCTCAGTAGTTTGCCATTGCTTTCTGAGCGGCCGGCTCAGTATCCGCAAGTCACGAGCGGGGGTCGAACCACCTCAGTTCTCGCTCCGCTGCGAGACTCTGCGTGATAAACGGGATTACAGAGAGAAAGTGTTATAACCCCACAGCCAGAGAGACCGGCTAATGAATTATATAGTGTATAATAAATAATAAGATAATGTAAGCAAGGTGCACAACTAGACATGAAGCTGTCACGTTGAAAGACTAATGAAGAAGAATGTCTTGACCATATGATAACAGATGAAAGCGCAAGTGGAAACAGTAATAAATTATGGGAATAGGAATGACCAAAATTACATTTAGCAGCATGAGCAAGGTATTTGTAAAGAGATCAGCAATTACTTAAAGATTAGAATAGTCAAGTGCTATTTCACTCAGTAGTAATTAAAACGGTAGTTACAGGACGTTGCAATCAACACCAGCACTTTTTTGCTGTTGTGATCTCTTGGCAAGTTTACGTTCAGTAGTTTGCTATTGCTTTCTGAACGACCGGCACCCATACCATTTCATAAGAAATCAACGCAAGGCGGTCTGCTGCCAAATCGCCTGCAGCTGTTTCGAACGCGGATATGCGATATTATGAACAGCGTTCATAAGCCCTTCACCACGAAGCCGATCACTAGTAATTGGACCCTTGTATATACCTGAAGGTGCATTGGATGTAGGCTGATGTTGTAGGGGGCAAGAGCAGTTCATGATTTGTGTATGATCAGTGAGCATGTATTTGTTAGTATTTTGTTGTCACCTACATACTACTGGGGGAGTTGCAGTGGCACAGTGAGTAGCATGGTTGACTGCCATGTGTTACAATCCCCATTAAAAAATGAATATCAGGCTGACCCAGACTAAAATTGGTATCAGGAATGTCCTGGTAAATAAAGGTGTCCAGTGTGGTGTTGACATCACCCATGGAGTGCAGACATCACCCATGGAGTGCAGACATCACCCATGGAGTGCAGACATCACCCATGGAGTGCAGACATCACCCATGGAGTGCAGACATCACCCATGGAGTGCAGACATCACCCATGGAGTGCAGACATCACCCATGGAGTGCAGACATCACCCATGGAGTGCAGACATCACCCATGGAGTGCAGACATCACCCATGGAGTGCAGACATCACCCATGGAGTGCAGACATCACCCATGGAGTGCAGACATCACCCATGGAGTGCAGACATCACCCATGGAGTGCAGACATCACCCATGGAGTGCAGACATCACCCATGGAGTGCAGACATCACCCATGGAGTGCAGACATCACCCATGGAGTGCAGACATCACCCATGGAGTGCAGACATCACCCATGGAGTGCAGACATCACCCATGGAGTGCAGACATCACCCATGGAGTGCAGACATCACCCATGGAGTGCAGACATCACCCATGGAGTGCAGACATCACCCATGGAGTGCAGACATCACCCATGGAGTGCAGACATCACCCATGGAGTGCAGACATCACCCATGGAGTGCAGACATCACCCATGGAGTGCAGACATCACCCATGGAGTGCAGACATCACCCATGGAGTGCAGACATCACCCATGGAGTGCAGACATCACCCATGGAGTGCAGACATCACCCATGGAGTGCAGACATCACCCATGGAGTGCAGACATCACCCATGGAGTGCAGACATCACCCATGGAGTGCAGACATCACCCATGGAGTGCAGACATCACCCATGGAGTGCAGACATCACCCATGGAGTGCAGACATCACCCATGGAGTGCAGACATCACCCATGGAGTGCAGACATCACCCATGGAGTGCAGACATCACCCATGGAGTGCAGACATCACCCATGGAGTGCAGACATCACCCATGGAGTGCAGACATCACCCATGGAGTGCAGACATCACCCATGGAGTGCAGACATCACCCATGGAGTGCAGACATCACCCATGGAGTGCTGATTGGTCTATACAAATATGGGGCTAGCACCATATACACAATATACATCAAGAAAAGGGTCATGTGCTTATTTTTTTTTTATTATTTCAATATGCCAGCGGGCTTCTAAAATCTCTGATACCCATTTCTGGTCTGGTCGCCTCCTGAAACTGGAGTTTTTGTCACTAGTGGGGATCAAACTCTGGACCATTATGTTGGTAGTCGCGAGTGCTAACCGTTACACCTGGCGGCTCTAGTGGTGAATGTTATACAATCATGCCGTCTTCGGATATTTATTTCTTCATCACCACCATCAAGTGCCACCTCCGCTGTGATGTTGTGTTTTCAAGTCTCCAACATCCTTTATCCTAGGACTTCACTGTGCAGGCGTGTACAGTCCATCTCATCGACTTGGTGCTGTCCACTCATATGCAGCATTGTACTCTACTTGCAGCTTTAATTGTCTGAGCTTGAACTCATTGGGTCTTTTCTTTGATCCCAGTTTGTATGTGTGTACAACTTCTTTGACCGTTTTCTTCTCTCATACTATCCTTCAATATTCATTACGGACTCGCATCAGTAATGTGATGTGTGTAAGAATTGGTAGCGGTTCTCGGTCGCTCAGAAAGCAATAGCAAACTACTGAGCGTAATCTTGCCAAGAAATCAACAATCAGCTGAAAGATGCTGATGTTGACAGCGATGTCCTGTAAAGGATATGCCAAAAAAAAAAGGACAGTCTCCGGGAGACGTCCTGGAGTTTCCTGTTATCACCACTCGAATCCTTTGTGACTGAGATAGGTAACTGGTGATTGGTCGCCTCCACTTTCCTATCCCCAGTGAGATTTCTTCAGCAGGCCACTGAACCGTTACCGTAAATAACACATTTATTCTCGTGGGTTATTGTTCTGGTTCTGCTTCACCTTTTTATTCATGCATCCAAAGTACCTGCCATACCTGTGAACTGTTGCAGAAAGCTGTATTACTGCAGGCGTTCCCGCTTGCAACTAACTACCTTACTTATCCAGGAGCGGCTTTGACAAGATAATATAAATAATACGGCAAATGGGGAAGAAATAGTGCGCATGATTAAAAGGTGCAGCATTACGTTAACAGTTGGAGGAATGAAATGGGAGCGTGTTGTTAGGCGACAAACGTGGGCTTAATCCTAAATGTGCTCGTGCGTGCGTGTGTGTGCGTGGGGGGGGGGGGAAATTGCAGTCAGATCGCACACCTGGAACAAGAAAGACAACTCCCCACAACGCGTGACAGCAGACGAGGACCAGTAGTGTTAACGAAAAAAAGTTACTACTGTTACTGGAACCTCCGTGGCGAAGTGGTCAAGCCGTCTGGCTCAGGCTCAGAAGGTTGTGGTTTCGATTCCGGGCTGCATCTTTCGGTTCACGAGTGCATTTTTGTCGGAGACTTCTGAAGGTCGTCGCTGGAGCTAAGGAGTTCGTGCTTCGTGCGACGCTTTCCGCGCTATGGAAAGTGACTGGGCCATATGGAATAAAAACTCGGTGCAATGAAGTCGACCCTGTCGACTTTTAAGCGACTTTTTTTTTACGAGAGTCAGAATAAAACTGCAAATGCGGATGAAAAAACGCACACATATACAGTTGTCTTAAAAGGAATGAACACAAAATAGGAAGCTCGGCCAAAGGAAACAGACACACAAGTAAGCAGTTTCGACTAAAATCTTTATCAACGAAAACCAGAATACTAAGCTGGAAAAGATCACACCAAAACCACAGATAAGTAAGTAATCTTGCAGTGGTCTTCAGTCTGCCAGTGGGTAAACAACATTCGTATTCCCCTGTTCCTACAGCGTTCGCGTTTTCTACTGGGAAAAAACACAAGAAGTAGAATCTATAATCTTTACTAAAACATGATGACAAGTGACAAAATGTACGTTGCGGATAAAGCCTTCTTCGGCACACAAACAACAAACATACACTCATACAACTACATTAAAAACTCTACTTGAAAAAAAAAAAATATATATATATACAAGTTTCGCAACTGTTTCCTTGTTATTGACTTGCCACTTGTGTACATTGTTTTCTGCTGCTATGTCTATGGGATCACACTTCTTTCCATCTATGTGTAAGTAAGTAGTAAGTGCTGAGCAATACATGGTATTGTATTTCTTCCGCTGATATGGTAATGTTTAGTAAAAAGTAAGCAAAGTATACGACTCTGATGTATAAAGGACAATAGTGTCAACTCGGGAAGCCGTCTTTGAAACACGGTATTTCCAAGCGTTGTGTTGGTACACTCACACTGAACTATGTGTTTCGTTTTGCCCCAGTTACCTGTTTTAAACATCTATTTTATTACCACTCGAGGAGTGGCTGGCCGAGTGGCTAGAATGCTGGATTCTCCTTCGAGTCCCGGGTTCGAATCCTAGGTAAGGCTTGGAGTTTTGTGTGTGTGGGGGGGGGGGGGGGGAGAACACTCTAACCTGCACTAGCCAGGCGGCCTTAATTCCTCAGACTCAAGACACCCCCCCCCCCCCCCCCTACACCGCAAGGTGCTATATTGGCAGTAAATGACAGTTGACAGTTATTTGTAAAAGTTAATTAATTGTACTACCTTACAGGACGTTGCAATCAACTTATCATTGCCTAGATTTGCTAGACAATTTTATGTTCAGCGATTTGCCATGAATATGTGTATATTTCAACTTGAAGGATTTATCTAGTTAATTCACGTAAGTTGTGTGATTTCTGCAGTATGTACCTGACGAGATGCAGCGAAATATGCCAGGCAATAAATCGTGCAATCTATTGTTTGTGTCTTCGTTATTCAAATTCACCACGGGAAAACACTGTTTTGAATTTGCCGTTGTTTTCTTAACGACCGACGCCTAACGGCAAATAAATCAACGCAAAGCGATCTGCTTCCAAATCGCCAGCGGCTGATTTCGAACCCTCGACTTGGTATATCGGGGAATTTTAAAACTGCTGTTCACTAACCCCTAAACGTCGTCACTATTGTTATTACCACATGTTTTTAAAAACCATGGTAACAATGAACCCTTAATCGTGAATCATACACCAAACCCTCACGCCCGTTAAGAATGAACAGACTTTGCACACACCAAATCACACTTTCTGGCGTGCTTGGGAGGAGGGGAAACTTTTCTTTTATATACCACGTGATGTTTTATACAAAGAAACCCGTTAGGCCACAATAACAAAGGGGCCTTCTGTGAATCGGTATTGTGACAGTGACAAAGCACAGACAGTAAACAGGAAAAGAGGTAGATACCGGAAGGCGCGACAGAAAGCAACATTATATTAGCATGGTAGTTTCTATTCGTGCGGCGGACAGGCCAGTGAGTCAGCTTGCCCCATGGCAAGTGGTGCCTGTGAAACTCGGATGAAGTATTTCTCCCTTTAAACGTTACATAATATGTTAAACATGTTAATGTCCCTTCAGTAGCTTTATCTCCTGGCAACCATTATTTTTAGACCTAGTCCGCCACTGTTTAGCGGTGACGTGACTTTTGAAGCAAGGGGCTCTGCTGTATTGTGCCCGTCCCACGCGTTATGCTGTCTCTATATCAGTATCATTCTGTCTCATCATCATCATATCAGGTTTCTATACTTTTACCACACGGTCGGTGAGAGGGGCCGTGAATTTGTTCACCACAGTGGGATGACATGGCCGCATAAAGTCAGGCCATGCAGGTAATGACGGCCGAGATGCTGACGACCGGACAATTAGATTGTGGTCTCTCCCGTCAGAGGATCTGGTTCTAATCCCGATTGTAAGAAAGGATTTCTAAAGTATATATGTGCATTACATAGCTTGTTGTACCCTATGCAGAACTCTCTGTTCACCCCTCTTTCGAAATCCCTTCTATCATAAACCAGATGTCCTACCTCTCTTGCTGTCTTGTGTAAATTATTATCACACCTTAAATGTATCTGCGTTGTGGTCTTCCTCTTATTCGCTTCCACGATAACCTCGCTTTACATAGTTATCTTTGTTATGAAGGAGTCTGCCCTTGCTTTCCTTCTTGTTAGTGGCCGTGCTGGTCGGTGACCGCAGCCGTTGTCTCTATCAAGATATCTTCTGCCTAGTGTCACGAACTTGAGGCCATGACCTACAACTATCTCTCAGCTGCTCTCAATAGCACGTATGCTTTGCTTCCTCTTATTTGGCGACTGTGTGGCGATATATTCAGCAAGATACCTGGACATTTTATGTTGTAAACATGCTAATGAGACGTTCTGTAAACTAACTACTACCACTACCACCGCCTTTCGCCTCTCCCCACCGTCTGTTGCCAATCATCATCATCATCATCATCATCATCATCATCATCATCACACTTTGTAATACTCGTTCGCAGTCAGACCTCTGCGTAGCAAGCCTGTGTGTTTACTATAACTTAGATTAATGGCTCCTATAAAAAGGGTAGTTCATTCCATGCTTCTGACATCTACGTAGTTTTTGGTGGAAGTTGTCATATTTATTTATGTTAAGGATTCAATCATTAGGTTCTTCTTCTTCTTCTTCTTCTTCTTCTTCTTCTTCTTCTTCTTCTTCTTCTTCTTCTTCTTCTTCTTCTTCTTCTTCTTCTTCTTCTTCGTTCATCCAGAGAGTTTTTTTCTGGACATGATTGCGTTGTGCCTGTTTACAGCAGAGCTGCGTTCTTGCACCGTTAGGCCGAAACATCCGACTTTTGCGGGCATTTGTTGACCGGATTAACCTTCCTGGACTCATTAGGTTCTGATTATTTATTACATTTTTTTCCCATATCCTTTACAGGACATTGCTGTCAACACCAGCATCTTTCAGCTGTATGTTGATTTCTTGGCAAGATTACGCTCAGTAGTTTGCCATTGCTTTCTGAGCGGCCGGCTCACATACCCTGTAAGTTACTGATGCGATTCGAACCACTGCTGATTCTCACCGTCATCACGTTACCGACGAGAGTATACGAGATTACGGAGAAAAGTCATAACCTCTAAGCCACAAAGCCGGCTATTTATTACATTACCTATGTTTTATTCACTTGTTACTTTTACCCATTATATTCCTGTTCTTAATTATCCCAGCTATTACTTTCATGTGTACTGTCTTTCAACTATTACTATACAATAAGAACTGAATAAGACAAAATGAGTTAATAATTCATAGATATTGAAATAGAGTCCGTTACCTACAAATGGTTAAGAACTTGAGACTTAATTTTGATGTTCTGAAAGTAGATATAGAAATTCAAGAACAATACAGAGTGACTGAAAAATAGGTACAATGCAATAGCTAAAATACGGAGTATAAATGAACAATGGGAAATGTTAAGGGACTCCATTCATCAAACTAGCAAAGAAATATTACCGGAGAGAAGCCAAAAAGTTAAGAAAAAATGGATGAATGAAAAAATCTTAATGCTGATGGACAAAAGAAAACAAAATAAAAGTGACAAACAAGGTATGCTAAGATAAAGAAAGAAATAAGAGATAAATGTGTGAAGGCAAAAGAAAGTTTGTTAAACGAGCATTGCAAAAAAATTGAATTAAATTCAATTAAAGATAAAAAAAAAGTATGCACAGACAAATCAGTGAGCTCACAGAAAGAAAAATACGAATAAATACAGGGTGTTTGAAATCAAAAACAGAAAAGATATTATTGGAGGAAGGTGCTATAATGAAGAGGTGGAATGAGTATATAAGAGACTTATGTAATGGAGAAAGGGAAGAATTAACAGAAGAAAGTAACTTAAAAGGCCCACCTATTCTAAAAGAAGAAGTCGCTGACGCTATGAAACATTTGAAGAAAGGAAAAACAGCTGGGCCAGATGAAATCACAGTAGAAGAATTAGAAGTATTGGGAGAATTTGGGGTAGATATATTAACCAAAATGCTGAATGATATTTACAACAGTGGATATTTACTGAGCGATATGCTAAAATCTGTATTTATAGCAATACTAAAGAGACCAGGAGCAATTGAATGTGAAGATTTTCGTACAATTAACCTTATAAACCATGTCACTAAGCTTCTACTCAGAATTATAATGAGAAGAACAAGAAAGAAAATAAAAATGGAAATTAGTGAAGAACAGTATGGTTTTATGGAAGGAAAGGGTACAAACAATGCAATATATATATTACGAACACTAATAGAAAGGTCAATAGAGAAACAGAGAGACGTATATTTATGCTTCATATATTATACTAAAGCATTTGATAAAATAAAACATGATGAGCTGATTAAAATGTTGGAAGATATCATTGATGGGAAAGATTTAAGAAATAATAAAGAATATATACTGGAACCAAGCAGCAGCAATTAAAATGGGAAATAAAGAGGGTAGTTACGAACAGATAAAGCTAGGAGTACGACAGGGGTGTGTCTTGTCACCCGATCTCTTCTCCCTATATAGCGAAGTAATAATGAGAGAGATCAAAGAGAAGCCAGGAATACTAATCGGAGGATATAATATAAACAGTATACGCTATGCAGATGACACAGTATTGGTGGCGGATAATGCAACAGACCTACAACAATTATTGGACATTGTAGTATGAAGACGAATGGAGACGGATTGTATCTGCAGCAAAGAACCTCAATGGCTCGGAACGCTGAAGAAGAAGAGAAGTATCAGAGAGTGCACAGAAAGGACTCTCCTTGAATATCAAGAAAACAGTAACAATGGTGATATCAAAGAAAATGGGGACACCAAAATGTGACATAGAAATAGAAGGGGAAATTCTCAACCAAGTGGATAATTTTAAATACCTAGGGGCACTTATAACATCAGATGGGAGATGTACAACAGAGATTAAGAGCAGAATAGGGCAGACAAAAGCCGCATTTCAGAAAATGAAGAGTATCTTATGCAATAAGTCGCTATCAATGAATGTAAGAAAGAGAGTGCTAAAATGCTATATAGAACCAGTTTTGCTGTATGACAGCGAATCTTGGAATGTAAATGAACAAATTAGGAGAACTTGGAAGTACAGAGATGTGGTTTTTAAGACGAATGTTGTGAATTTCTTGGACTGCCAGAGTAACTAACAACGATTGCCTGAAAGAGGCTAATGAAACTAGAACACTATATACAACAATAAGAAAGAGACAAACAGCTTTCTTTGGTCATGTGATGAGAAGAGAGGCATTGGAGAACATCGTGACAACTGGAAAGATCGAGGGTAGATTGAGACGGTGGCATGGAGGAATATCATCAGCAGAGTTGATCCAGAACACCAAAGACCGAGATCTGTGGAGAGCCATGAACGCCTACGCCAGCCGGCACGGCACTTGATGATGGTGATGACCTACAAATCATCTAACTCGAGGAAAGAAGTATAATTTGGCCACCTTGTACCACGAATCTTAGCCATTTCTGAGGTAATCGTTTGCAGTGACGGACGAGATGTCCTATGGTGCTGCTGGGGATACAGTTTATGCCTGATGGAATGTAAAAGTTTAAGTGAACTCTTCTTGTGTGCTATTTTTAAACGGGAACTTGTTATCTAGGTCAGGCCATCTCGGAGTCACATGGCATTTAGATGAATGGACTTAACGAGTTATGTTCCTGAATACCCTATCACAAACGGAAACAATTTGGGTAGTGCATAACCGTGAATATCCCTTCTCTCTCTCTCTCTCTCTCTCTCTCTCTCTCTCTCTCTCTCTCTCTCTCTCTCTCTCTCTCTCTCGCTCTCTCCCTGTCTCTTTCTCCTGCCCTCTATGTAAACAGCATATACGCGTGCTGATTTAAACAGTACACTGGGGAGGACAGAGGAATGGAAGAAATGTGTTGCACTGAGTAGGAATAGATTAGTGGTTTTCAACCCGAGCTTGGCGAACTCGTCTGTTTTCGTATTTTGTTGAAAACTGTTTACTACTTATTTTTGTCTTTTTTTTGTTTTTAAGGTGACAACTTTAAGATTACCACCTTGTTAAATTCTTTCGCGTTATTTTATTATTATTATTATTTTTTTTTTGGGGGAAGGGGGGGGGGGGTGTTGCTGTTTGCGCTCGCTCGCTTTGAACTCAAGAGAAGTCCACGCACGTGCTACTACTTCTAGTTCACTGGGCTGATTTTTGCGTGTGGATTAGCTTTCCTTATTAATAGAGTTCCTCGCCATTAGGCGAACCCACTCCGACTTCAGAGGTATTTCGTGATATAATTTTATAATATGTATAATTTGTTTTGCAATTGTAAGTTTGTTTAAACGAATACAGCGAAGAAAGCCTTTTAAAGCTTATCTTTTCTTTTAACAAAATATGAAAGATTACTTTAAACGTGATGAGATTATTACGGTTATCCCAGTGGGAAGCTGCTTAAAGAATGTAGTTGGTTAGGGAAGCCATGGACTCAGAATGGCGAGGGGTATCCATAGTGTGACAAGACCGCCGGGGCTTGGACTGGTTTGCCACGATAGATACTATCCCCTGCCTTTGCTCCACCCACCTCAATAGCACTCTACATCTACCAGGCCCCACACAAGCCGGGACAGCTTAACCTTCCCTCCCTCACCTAGGGTTCCAAACCCCAAGGGGGCTCGGACCAGACACCAGTCATATCACTGCACAAAGTCATAGCTAAGAGAACAAAATTTAATTCTGAACTACGTCAACCACAACACAGAGAAGGATGGCTGAAAGCCAGACTAGAAGAACTATGTACAAGATCAAAGACGCAGATGAGTATTCATCATGGAGGCGGACGATAGCTCGTGCGGTTGTCCAGTCGTGGTAGCGACTCACCCAGGCTCCTCCAGTGGACTGGAACTCCAAGGTCTGCTGCCTCTCCAAAGTTCCCTCTTCACCCAGAGAACCAAGCAAGGGCTGATCAAGCGCAGTACCACTGCCTGACTGACACTGCACTGATGAACAAGGATCCTTCCTTGCTGTCGTACTATTTCACTCGTCACACTCCTGATGAAGTCTGGGCCGACCCTATAACATTAGCGGTCTCCCACTTGCAGAAAAAATACATGTAGCACCGTCTCAAAATACACAAGAGCCAGGTCACTCTTCTATCTCATCAGTGACCCACACACTGATATGTCACTTACACAATAAGCGGTTGCTCCACACGAACATACAATGTCACTGGTAAAGTCTATCAGGTGACTAAACACTTCACCTTAGTTCCATGTCCTTGGACAATAGATCTTCACACAGTATTATGTACCTACCCTGATCCATGGGTAGTAATCACAACCTAGCACACACTGTCAACAGTTCATCACGTTGGCATGAGGTAGCTCCCTACCGTCACAAACATTGTCAACAGTTCATAACGTTGGCATGAGGTAACTCCCTACCTTAAACATTTCACTCTGGTGTTTCCACCCATGTTGTAATCAATGTCCTAGTTCACTGGACCACATGTTGGCTTCATAAAGGTAACCAATGTAAAAACACTATGTAAGCATCAACTGATACATGGTGTCCCATAACCCAGCCGGGCCAGAAGCATATAACACAGGTCATGGTGACCGGTAACAATGATCACCTCGCACAACTTGAAAGGTCACTACCTTGCAATTACCAAGGTTTACACAGAGACTGAATGTCACCAGTGCTTCACTGGCTTGAACCACCAGACGTTTCAGTGTTGGATCCTCTCAGGATCGGATGACACTCGTCGGACTCTTGACGGAGGTCCTAACCTCGACCTACCGACTTATTCAGCACTCAGCTCCCTCCAACATTGATCTCGCAGACTCAGACAACCACTCCCAGTATGGCCTCAATCAACTTCTGGATAGGCACTGGAATGAGTGGGCCCATAGAGCTCATGGTGCAGCTCTTGAATCTTCTTCTGTATAGTAATAACAGATCCTGAAACACGGAGAGGTTGGTGTGAGTACTCAACTACAACAAAGACTACCAGCATCTCCACCCTGTCACCTGCCTCTCAGACATTCCTCATGTCTACCAACATGAGTATGAAATCATCACATCATAGATCTACCTAGTCACTATAATATATAGGCATAATGATGGTAGCAAAAGCAATAGCACACCTGTTCAGTCAAGTAACACTTCTGGGCTACATATAACCCCTAGCACCAGAGTCGATTGTATGACTCGGTCAAGCATCCTTCGCCTGGTGCCAGTCCAATCCGGTTTCATCTCCCATCCTCAATCAACATATACACTTACTTTCCTTTCAGTGTAGGGATTACTGTATCGAGAAGGTGTCCAGCCGGACCTCTCCTTCCTGACAGACTCATCAATTCATCAATCCCTTCACCCATGGACTGATGAATTACACACATTAATAACTATATGTCCATAATGAATTATACTCCTGATAATTCATTACTATAGCATTAACTAAGGAGAACTCAGGACTTGTTACACTTAAATGACAAAATCATATCACAGCCATAGTGTCAGGTCTGGGATCCCTGCCCCAGATCCTGAGTTGCCCTTGTATTCACTGACTATCTTTCAGGTCAGTCATACCTGTGCCGGTCGAGCACAGCTGTGGTGGCCATCCACCACTACACTTTCCCACAGCTACTGTGGGTCTCGTGTACCTTGTCCCGTGACTACTTAAGTCACGTCATCCAATGTAGCAACCTCTAGACTCCACTACCAAACTCTGACTCCGCCTTTTTTAGGGGGGGGATTATTCCTCTCATATACTCCTACTTCACGGCAGTACTCCAAGTACTCCATGAACCGAGTCAGGGTTCCAGAAGAGTAGAATATTAGAGACAGAAACGGTTAGGTTCAAACCTCGATCTATCTAGACACCTCGGCCTCGAATTACGGAGTGCCGCATCACCCTCGATCGGGTATGTTCACTCATCGGATATGCACGATTGCATTGGGTCGGACCTAGTACCGATCGGATTGGGGTACCGGCCTACCTCCCGCTGCCTAGACAAACGTAAGATGTAACACGCACGGTCATCCTGGCGGACGGACAGGACAACAAGCAGTCACAATAGTATCATGAGTACTTCTTATCAATTGGTATCCTACCGATGCAACGCCATTCGGCTTACGCGGAATAACACTGCTATCTGCATACAGCAAATACACCACTGCTGATTTCACCTTGATTCCTCGAAACATCACCATCACTGATAGAACAAGTACGTTACCATTCTAATGTCACGAAGCACATTCACATTTCTAATAATAAGCTATACCTTATCATTTACAGCGTCTAGCATGTTGATGTCATGACGGACAAACTGTCGCCTTGCCTGCGTAATGAATAAACCAAACCCGTAACTGCTACACACTGTAACGCACATCGTTCGGCCTATTTTATTTACACACCACTCGCGGTGGAACACGGCTTGTTCCGTCAGGTAACATTACATTGCTGATCGATAAAGCCTACTTAAAAATGCAACCGCCAACTGTAACGGATAACGCTACGCGACAACTCAATTTTACGACGGCAATTAATTCATTCCGGGAATCAGCACGGCATCACGACAACAATTAAATAATAGAATAAGTACTCAACTAACCTGTGATTGAAGAATCACAACCTTGACTGTAGATGTCCGCACTGGCCGCGAATATTGACATCACAATTATAACAGCCTCTTGGCTGCGATCTGTCTACGCTGAGGTTTGGTGGGCGACTGCCCACGACAAAGTCAGTGCGCCTTCCCCTCGCCTACACGGGCCGCGTGACTTTCATGATACATGAAGAAAACCCGAGTCACGATGGGTTCCTCCAACCCGTGCTGCACAACGCACTCGTGAACTTAGAGATCAAAACCACGTACGCACTTGGGGGAACATTCTAGATTCTTCTATAAATAACTAGAATAGCTCCGCCCCCGCACTACTTTTCTAGGGAACTCCCCTATTAATTGACATTAAATTAAAGGGAGACCAACGCATGGCACTCCCTTCAAAGGGCTATTATGCAGAGATCTTACGATATTTATCCGTTTCGTCACATAGGCCCCCACTTAAGATGGTCGACCCGGTCGAACTCACTAGACAAAGATCGGTCTGAACTCTGAACCTCTACTCTATCAAGATTGGATTTCCAGGAAAAGACGTTCCATAACGTTCACTTTCCCTGGGGAGATTTACCAGAATGGTATGGATGCTGGATCACCAACCACCGCCTCCAACATACGTTATCTCCAGCGATTAGGCCCGAAACGTAACGGCCTGGTGATTGGCTTACAGGATCGGTCTACACTGGACTGTTCCGCATCCACCTGTTGTAGGCCATCGGTTACTTTACTGAAGGTTCGTTCGTCCCTTCTGACAATAGGATATTTCCTATCCCGACTAGGCATCACCTTCGTGGACTGTTCGCGGATGTCGACCGAAATGAATGGTCGCTTACTCCAGGTTCGTCTGGAGTACCCTTGCTCCTGCCTTCTCTCCCGCGAGTAAGGACAGTGAGCCTGTCGGCGTATCGAGTCACCCGACGATCCCGTCGTGCCAGATGTGACATCGCCTGTCCGACCTCGATTCCCAGTGTGCTTAACACCATGGGCCTCTTCCCGACGGAGCCCGTTCGCCCTATCTACGGTTGAACGCTCAGGAGACCGCAGACCCTCCCCACAGGATGTACTGCGTAGGACTGAGTCTTCCTCGCCCTCGTCTGGACCCAGAACCGAATCGAGCGCGATGGTAGTCGCACTATCTTGTGGAGAAACTACCTCGGACCTCTCCAAATTCTGAAGGAGAGTACAATGGAACTTACGCAATTCCCCGCGGACCTTCACCTCATACGTGGATCGGGACATTATCCGCTCCACAGGAAAAGGGCCCTGCCATCCGAGTTCGAATTCCGCCCCCTTGATTGGGAGAAGCGCGAGAACCCTATCTCCAATCTGCAGAGATAAACCGTTTTTGGTCTTGTGCTTTGGTGCTGCCAGACAACACGTTGGGCACGACCGGATATATCTCCGCACGTCGCCTGTCATTCCAGGCCAGTGGTAGTGGCTGGAAAGACACTGGACTGTTGTCCCCACATCCTTATGTCCGGTTAAGGATAAGGTATGCACTCTATGTATCAAGCGGGATCTGTAGTCAGTAGGGACTACCATCTGACCGTACTGGCTATCCCCTTGCCCGGCTCTACGATAAAGCAACCGGTTTTCTACATAGAACTGACCCGGAGTTGGCGGGACAGAACTTTGGGACACCTCCAGTAAGTAAGGACGCAAAGTCGGGTCCCTACTTTGAGCACTGCTCACTAACCTCGCAAGAGAATGGTCTATTTCCTTACCACACTGCCTTTCTCCATCCTTAGCCCTGGCCTGCCTAGCGCTCACTAGACAATGTTCCCTGGGGTCCCCCAGGAATACATGTGGACGACCGAGGATCAAAGGGTAAATAGGATCAGGCAGCACAGCCGCCTGGATGCTACCCGTAACGTACCTGCACCGAATGTCAATCCGAGCAATCGGCAAGTCCATAGCTACGGAGCTCCTCATGGCCAGCTGAAATTCTCTTGTCTCGCCGGTGAGCTGCCCTGGGCTCACAAGGTGGGATGAGATTACAGCTTCAAACTGCAATCCTGTATCGTATAGACATTCCACCTGCTTCCCATTCACCTCTATCGTTTCGATCACAGGTGATTTCTCAGACTTTGGTTTCTCCCGACCCTTAGGTGTGGTCTCGCTAGGTCTACCTCTAGTAGAGGCGAGACACGCAAAGTGCAAGTCCTTTGGCTTCCTCAGACAATCTACAGTATTATGGGAAGGAGACTTACAGTGCTTACACCACCTCTTACTCCACTTCCGTTTTGGGGAGGCGGGAGGGCTTTGCTTATCGGGTTTCTTACCAGAGTCTTTTACCACAGGATCTGCTACATTGGATGATTCTTTGGGACCCTTGGTCTTGGGCTTCTGATCAAGCCCCTTCTGCCTTTTCTGTGAATCAGTCTGACTGGAATCCCCAGTCTCACCATAGACTTCCACATACCTTTCAGCTAACTTATTTACTATGTCTAGCCTTTCCGCCCCATTTTCCCCTAAGAAATTCCTTAAAGGCTTGGACATCTGCATTTTCATTTGATCCACCACCATCAACTCTCTCAGACTCTCATAATCCTCTTTGAAATTGGCCAATGCCATCCACTTCAACAGGTATGAGTTCAACCTCACACTATAGGCCGAGAACATCTCACCTGGTTCTCTCTTGGAAGTTCTGAACCTCCGCCTGTAAGCATGGGCTGTCATTTCGAATCTTTTCAAAAGAGCCGATTTCAGGGTTGGATAATCATTTTCCATCCCTGGGGGAAGACGCGCATACACTTCGTACGCGGTGCCACGGAGTCCTTGTGAAAGCTTAAGATTCCAACGCTCAGGCTCTAAACCCATAGCTTTACACATTGCCTCGAACTTCTCTAAGAATTGATCTATCTTCTCTTGGTCCGGTTCAAATGGTGGAAACGGCCATTTCATAGCATGGTAAGCTGGTCTGCTGGCTACTGATGAGCTAGGTAAAGCTACTCCACCTACTGCTCCCTCAGACTCACCAACCGATTTAGCCTCTACCTCAAGTTGCTTCATACGGAACTCATGTTCCATTTCCAACTTCCTAGCATCTAATTTCTTAGACTCTAGGTCAGCTGCCAGTTTTTGTGCTTGTTGGTCTGCCACCAACTTTTGCTCTTCAAGTGCTACCTTTCGAGCTTCAAGCTCAATTTCTGACTTTCTTCTCTCCCTCTCTTCTGCTCTGAAGTCTCTCTCTACTTCCAGTACATAGGCTTTAAACTCCTCACCTTCCAATCCCATCTCAGTTGCAGATGCCCGCACCTTAGCTAAATCTAAAGTACGAGTAGCCATGCTTAGTGTAACTTAGTATCAGTATAGATATGCAATACCCAATCACAATGCTAACTGTACTCCAAGCAACACTGTAACTATGTATCTATACTAACTTAACTAAATGTCTGTCCACGTTGAAGAGAAAGGTATCAGTAGCCCTACTCGTCAAGTAGACAATAAGTATAGGACAGATGACACTATAACCTATTCCTACGAGATGTCAGAACAAAGAGAAGATCCCGGACGAGCCCCCACTCTATCTTGTGACAAGACCGCCGGGGCTTGGACTGGTTTGCCACGATAGATACTATCCCCTGCCTTTGCTCCACCCACCTCAATAGCACTCTACATCTACCAGGCCCCACACAAGCCGGGACAGCTTAACCTTCCCTCCCTCACCTAGGGTTCCAAACCCCAAGGGGGCTCGGACCAGACACCAGTCATATCACTGCACAAAGTCATAGCTAAGAGAACAAAATTTAATTCTGAACTACGTCAACCACAACACAGAGAAGGATGGCTGAAAGCCAGACTAGAAGAACTATGTACAAGATCAAAGACGCAGATGAGTATTCATCATGGAGGCGGACGATAGCTCGTGCGGTTGTCCAGTCGTGGTAGCGACTCACCCAGGCTCCTCCAGTGGACTGGAACTCCAAGGTCTGCTGCCTCTCCAAAGTTCCCTCTTCACCCAGAGAACCAAGCAAGGGCTGATCAAGCGCAGTACCACTGCCTGACTGACACTGCACTGATGAACAAGGATCCTTCCTTGCTGTCGTACTATTTCACTCGTCACACTCCTGATGAAGTCTGGGCCGACCCTATAACATTAGCGGTCTCCCACTTGCAGAAAAAATACATGTAGCACCGTCTCAAAATACACAAGAGCCAGGTCACTCTTCTATCTCATCAGTGACCCACACACTGATATGTCACTTACACAATAAGCGGTTGCTCCACACGAACATACAATGTCACTGGTAAAGTCTATCAGGTGACTAAACACTTCACCTTAGTTCCATGTCCTTGGACAATAGATCTTCACACAGTATTATGTACCTACCCTGATCCATGGGTAGTAATCACAACCTAGCACACACTGTCAACAGTTCATCACGTTGGCATGAGGTAGCTCCCTACCGTCACAAACATTGTCAACAGTTCATAACGTTGGCATGAGGTAACTCCCTACCTTAAACATTTCACTCTGGTGTTTCCACCCATGTTGTAATCAATGTCCTAGTTCACTGGACCACATGTTGGCTTCATAAAGGTAACCAATGTAAAAACACTATGTAAGCATCAACTGATACATGGTGTCCCATAACCCAGCCGGGCCAGAAGCATATAACACAGGTCATGGTGACCGGTAACAATGATCACCTCGCACAACTTGAAAGGTCACTACCTTGCAATTACCAAGGTTTACACAGAGACTGAATGTCACCAGTGCTTCACTGGCTTGAACCACCAGACGTTTCAGTGTTGGATCCTCTCAGGATCGGATGACACTCGTCGGACTCTTGACGGAGGTCCTAACCTCGACCTACCGACTTATTCAGCACTCAGCTCCCTCCAACATTGATCTCGCAGACTCAGACAACCACTCCCAGTATGGCCTCAATCAACTTCTGGATAGGCACTGGAATGAGTGGGCCCATAGAGCTCATGGTGCAGCTCTTGAATCTTCTTCTGTATAGTAATAACAGATCCTGAAACACGGAGAGGTTGGTGTGAGTACTCAACTACAACAAAGACTACCAGCATCTCCACCCTGTCACCTGCCTCTCAGACATTCCTCATGTCTACCAACATGAGTATGAAATCATCACATCATAGATCTACCTAGTCACTATAATATATAGGCATAATGATGGTAGCAAAAGCAATAGCACACCTGTTCAGTCAAGTAACACTTCTGGGCTACATATAACCCCTAGCACCAGAGTCGATTGTATGACTCGGTCAAGCATCCTTCGCCTGGTGCCAGTCCAATCCGGTTTCATCTCCCATCCTCAATCAACATATACACTTACTTTCCTTTCAGTGTAGGGATTACTGTATCGAGAAGGTGTCCAGCCGGACCTCTCCTTCCTGACAGACTCATCAATTCATCAATCCCTTCACCCATGGACTGATGAATTACACACATTAATAACTATATGTCCATAATGAATTATACTCCTGATAATTCATTACTATAGCATTAACTAAGGAGAACTCAGGACTTGTTACACTTAAATGACAAAATCATATCACAGCCATAGTGTCAGGTCTGGGATCCCTGCCCCAGATCCTGAGTTGCCCTTGTATTCACTGACTATCTTTCAGGTCAGTCATACCTGTGCCGGTCGAGCACAGCTGTGGTGGCCATCCACCACTACACTTTCCCACAGCTACTGTGGGTCTCGTGTACCTTGTCCCGTGACTACTTAAGTCACGTCATCCAATGTAGCAACCTCTAGACTCCACTACCAAACTCTGACTCCGCCTTTTTTAGGGGGGGGATTATTCCTCTCATATACTCCTACTTCACGGCAGTACTCCAAGTACTCCATGAACCGAGTCAGGGTTCCAGAAGAGTAGAATATTAGAGACAGAAACGGTTAGGTTCAAACCTCGATCTATCTAGACACCTCGGCCTCGAATTACGGAGTGCCGCATCACCCTCGATCGGGTATGTTCACTCATCGGATATGCACGATTGCATTGGGTCGGACCTAGTACCGATCGGATTGGGGTACCGGCCTACCTCCCGCTGCCTAGACAAACGTAAGATGTAACACGCACGGTCATCCTGGCGGACGGACAGGACAACAAGCAGTCACAATAGTATCATGAGTACTTCTTATCAATTGGTATCCTACCGATGCAACGCCATTCGGCTTACGCGGAATAACACTGCTATCTGCATACAGCAAATACACCACTGCTGATTTCACCTTGATTCCTCGAAACATCACCATCACTGATAGAACAAGTACGTTACCATTCTAATGTCACGAAGCACATTCACATTTCTAATAATAAGCTATACCTTATCATTTACAGCGTCTAGCATGTTGATGTCATGACGGACAAACTGTCGCCTTGCCTGCGTAATGAATAAACCAAACCCGTAACTGCTACACACTGTAACGCACATCGTTCGGCCTATTTTATTTACACACCACTCGCGGTGGAACACGGCTTGTTCCGTCAGGTAACATTACATTGCTGATCGATAAAGCCTACTTAAAAATGCAACCGCCAACTGTAACGGATAACGCTACGCGACAACTCAATTTTACGACGGCAATTAATTCATTCCGGGAATCAGCACGGCATCACGACAACAATTAAATAATAGAATAAGTACTCAACTAACCTGTGATTGAAGAATCACAACCTTGACTGTAGATGTCCGCACTGGCCGCGAATATTGACATCACAATTATAACAGCCTCTTGGCTGCGATCTGTCTACGCTGAGGTTTGGTGGGCGACTGCCCACGACAAAGTCAGTGCGCCTTCCCCTCGCCTACACGGGCCGCGTGACTTTCATGATACATGAAGAAAACCCGAGTCACGATGGGTTCCTCCAACCCGTGCTGCACAACGCACTCGTGAACTTAGAGATCAAAACCACGTACGCACTTGGGGGAACATTCTAGATTCTTCTATAAATAACTAGAATAGCTCCGCCCCCGCACTACTTTTCTAGGGAACTCCCCTATTAATTGACATTAAATTAAAGGGAGACCAACGCATGGCACTCCCTTCAAAGGGCTATTATGCAGAGATCTTACGATATTTATCCGTTTCGTCACACATAGTGTGAGCGGTACGACGTCTTATTCATGGTTTTATCACGACGAGGACTTGCCTATTATTGGGGCACAACGTCGACTTAATCCATAGTTGGAGTAGTATGGCGACTCATCCATAGCTGGATCATTATGGCGATTTATCTATAATTAGAGTAGTACCACGGCTTATCCATAGTCGGAGCAGTACTGCCTGATTCTTCTCTTCGCGGCGTTTCTACGGGCCTAGTTTCGCAGATCAAGGCTACGTGCGTGTGCCTGCACCACTTTTCCTGTACTTGACCGCACGGTTACTTATACAGGAAGAGGGCCTGAATAACTGTAAAACTGTCATTTACTGCCAATATAGTACCTTGCGGTGTATGGCAGAGGGGTCTTTGAGCCTGAGGAATAAAGGCCGCCTGGCTAGTGCAGTCGCCGCGAACTGTGCAGGTTAGGATTTTCTTTTTGCCCCCGACAGAAAAAAATCCCGCACCTTACCGGGGATCGAACCCGGGTCTCCCGAATGAGAGTCCGGCGTTCTATCCACTCGGCCAGCCGCTCATGTTTGCGAGTATTTAGCTAACGCAGAAAACGTTAACAGAGAATCAACCGTTTCTTGCGTTTCAAACAGTAACAGTATTTCTAGTCACAGTAGTCCGCTGCCGTTTAAAAATAAGCCTTCTTCTCCTAAGCATTTTGCGTCATAGGCATAAATCAATATTTGAACAGAGGTGGTTGGACTGGGTCAGCCATGAACGAGCGTGGAATCTCTGACGCTGCGTGCTGGCGTACTCTGCATTGTCAATATAATGTATATAAATGCTAGTACAAAGTGTTGTACTGTCAAAAAATATTTGAGTTGCTAATTGCTTTCCTTTTTAAACTAGTGTTTGTCTGGTTCACATGATTCCATGGTCCAGTTGTTCCGCCATTCCCACGGAGCTGTCGCTTCTCTTTTACTCTGCAGTGTTATATGTCAGTTGTTTTTTTCTGATTACTCTTGCAGCTTCGCCTCCCTCCTCAGTAGTTCACCCCTGTTAGATTATGCTTTATCTGGTGTCAATGGTACCGCATGTTTCAGTGTTTGTTCCCGCTGCCGGCTAGTGGTTTGGCTTTTCTACAATAGTTTTTCTTCATTCTCACATGGGTACCACGGTGGCTTTGAGCTACTGTACCTGCATCTGGCTCGAGCCCAACTCCAGCTGTGGACGGTTTTCACAAATAGGACACCCGTGGGTATTATTTTCTTATGCCTTTCATCTCCCACTGGAGCATAGTTTTCTTTGTAGACTTGTTCGTGATTGGTTGAAGTTTAAAGCTAAAGCTTTCTAGGAATGAGATAGACAGTCTCACGTCAACCCTCCGTAGCCACCTTTTACGTTAGTTACTCTTTGCTTTCCTTACAGGCCCCAGGTAACTCACAGGAACACAGTGATATTCTACCCATTAAATATATCTGGTTAGTGGATCAGGTGCCTGAGCTTCTAAGGAAAGGTTAACAGACAGACAGTTCCATGTGCATATTGTCCACATCACCCTCCCTCCATATTTGGGCATTGTAAAGATCACCAGGGAACCGAAATAGCACAGAGATTCATACCACCAGCTGGCCTGGTGGTACGAATTCCAATTGTGGCGGGATATTGTTTAATGTGCTTGGACTAAAATGAGCACCAGGACATTTTCTGAGAAGAAAAGTTCACCAATGTGATATTGTTAATACCATCCATCCAGCACAGATCGGTGTAAACATATGGCATCAGCAGCATAAACTCATTGCACCTTATGGCATGAAAAAGGGGTTCTCTTACTTTTAAAGATAATATTGTAAGTTGCTGTCAAAGCAAAATTGTAAGGGGGAAAAAAAGGATGTAAGAAAACTTCCTTGCAAGAGAATGTTTATTATATGTGAAGTCTACTGTACATACATTGAGATCCTCGCTGGTAATATTTATTTTGCATTTTGTGGACATTTTCCTGGTGTGATCTTTGGGAGGATGTAGCATTTAGGAGGTTTCCTTATGGATTGAAGGCGAACCTTTACAAAATCTCTATCTGCACATCTCATATAATATGGCCTTGGTAGGACATCATTTTATGGTCCCCTTAACCTCTGGATTATGGCTACATTTGTTTCGTGTGTGGTTTTGTTGTTGTTGTTGAAAAACCCTAAAGACTGGTAGAATAATATCACAAAATATTGTGACACGATACTGTGTCAAAAGACTGCCAGTTGGCTGTCAAAAAAAACGAATTCCTGGTCACTTCAAATGGCTTGAATTTCTGGTCACAAATAAAAGTGTCTAGAAGATTTGAAGATTTAACAAATTATACTATTGACAACCAAAATGTTAGGATTGTATTGGTAACACACATTACTGGCTGTATTTGTTAATATGTGTGCTATAAAGTAAAAACCCTAGATGTCCTCTACATAACATACTCTCAACATTTCCCGTACAACAGTTTTTTTGATTAATCGCATTAGGAGTGTACCAAGTACAAGTTCTCAGTGGCTGCAGTTTTATGTGATTATCTCACAAGTTCTGTAATTTATCTTTAGCTGTAGGTTTTTATCACTTTCCTGTTGGCATGCTAGTCACATAATCTAATCACTATTCAGGTGTGGATTTTAAAAATGGAACTGGGCTCTCAGGTTGACCCAGCCTAAAATGGGTACCGGTACATCTTTTTTGAATTAATGGCGGCTGGCACAATATTGATCACATACATAATTCATTGAGTGACGATGGTCTGTACACATTTGGGGCTAGCACATATACCTAATACTCAAGGCTTTTAAAAAGGGTCCTAAACAACAAATATATACATGGGCTATGTTTCAGGTCTCACAGAAAATTGATTTCTTCAGTGGTTTTGCATATACTGGGTATGTTTCTGTTATGTTCTCTTGGGTCGCCCATGCATGTTTCAGATTTACTATACACAAAGGAAACATCAGAATTAGAAGACACCCTAGGCAACAACAATGCAAGCTAGTGGCATACAGACATTTGGGACCCAGAGAAGCCCATTATCTTTCTGGAAAAAAAAAAATGAAGTTTCAGACAGCAATGTGTGGGAACTTACTTCATTGCAATTGTATAAGGACATTTAGAACCCAGAGAAACCCATTATCTACATAAGGAAAATGAAGTATCAAATAGCAGTGTTACTCATTCTGTACCAAGTGACTCACCACACATAAGATGACTGTTACTCATATGACCAACACACATTTAGCTGTTTTCTTTTCAGCCTCAGGCAGTTATTACATTTACCCTCTCAGTCCTGCTACTCGGGAGGTGTCTTTTCTAGCTGTTACTTCAGCTTCTTCAGTTCCACACAGTTAGCTCTTTAACTCCTTCAGTCCTGAATAATCAGTACTTTAACACCCTCAGGCCTCTATAGTAATTAATTTAACTCTTTGAATCCCATATTAGTCACTACTGTAACTGCTTCAATCCTGTATATTCAGTCCTTTAACTCTGTCTAACCTGGTCTTATTTGTTTAAAATAACAATATACTGAGCAGAAAGCCTGAATGTAGTATTGGTACTACTACTATAACGCTGGGGTTGAATGTGTCAACATTGCTACAGCTACTGTCATGATATTTTAATAAGCTGGTTTTACAGCCGCGTAGACGTCTGTGGCGGGCAGCATTCCACATGTGCACTTTCGTGTATTCGTGGTTGTGATCAATACCTATCTATCGACCGTGGGAGGTTTTATTCATGCGTGGTGGTTATTATTGACTGGTGTGTAGATTTGGTAATCAATATGTGCTCGTAAACAACAGCTGGCTTTCGGGAATGTGCTATTATTGGTTTTTGTTGTATACCTTCTGTACTGATTTCAAGTCGACTGTGGTTCAGGTAAAGGCGATTATGTTGCTGAATAGTATTTAAACTGGATCTTGCTCCCTTTTAGTGACAACAGTTGGTTTACATTACCACTCTTTTAGCCTCATTCAAGAGTATGTGGCCATTTCTTCTGTCACTTCTGTTGTAGGAAGTAAAAGTAAGAACATCTACATGCAATAAAGTATATTGAGAATAAAGTGTTAGGCCAGTATTTCCATTCACCAAATAGTAGGGGCTACATGAGGTTACACGACTTTCTCCGTAATCTTATATACTCTCGTAAGTAATGTGATGTTGCGCGAGAATTGGTAGCGGTTCTCTCCGCGTTGGTAACTTACAGGGTATGAGAGCCGGTCGCTCAGAAAGCAATGGCAAACTACTGAGCGTAATCTTGCCAAGAAATCAACAATCAGCTGAAAGGTGCTGATGTTGACAGCGATGTCCTGTAATGGATATGCGAACAAAAAAAAAACATGGTAAACATCACAGCACTTGGGATATTCCAATACATGCTACACCCTCATCTTCAGCAGCCAGCGAAGAGCCCTAATACTCATGGTACCAGTTATAGTCTGATTATGTGTCCGTCTGACCTTTCTTCAGAATACTGATTGTCAGCCATATTCTCAGGTCACTCACTCCCTTCCGCTCCATCCCCTCCACACTATACATGTGATCCTAAAGGACCCTGACCACTTGTGTCTTATACACCAGCAACTGTGCAGACACAGCCAATCTCTCTACCTCCTTGTTTCTCACAACACCAGCATGTCCTGGACAACAATCAGATTCTCCCTATCTTTCTTTTATTATAGACCAGCAACTGTGCAGACACAGCCAGTCTCTCTACCTCCTTGTTTCTCACAACACCAGCATGTCCTGGACAACAATCAGATTCTCCCTATCTTTCTTTTCTTATAGACCAGCAACTGTGCAGACACAGCCAGTCTCTCTACCTCCTTGTTTCTCACAACACCAGCATGTCCTGGACAACAATCAGATTCTCCCTATCTTTCTTTTCTTATAGACCAGCAACTGTGCAGACACAGCCAGTCTCTCTACCTCCTTGTTTCTCACAACACCAGCATGTCCTGGACAACAATCAGATTCTCCCTATCTTTCTTTTCTTATAGACCAGCAACTGTGCAGACACAGCCAGTCTCTCTACCTCCTTGTTTCTCACAACACCAGCATGTCCTGGACAACAATCAGATTCTCCCTATCTTTCTTTTCTTATAGACCAGCAACTGTGCAGACACAGCCAATCTCTCTACCTCCTTGTTTCTCACAACACCAGCATGTCCTGGACAACAATCAGATTCTCCCTATCTTTCTTTTCTTATAGACCAGCAACTGTGCAGACACAGCCAATCTCTCTACCTCCTTGTTTCTCACAACACCAGCATGTCCTGGACAACAATCAGATTCTCCCTATCTTTCTTTTCTTATAGACCAGCAACTGTGCAGACACAGCCAATCTCTCTACCTCCTTGTTTCTCACAACACCAGCATGTCCTGGACAACAATCAGATTCTCCCTATCTTTCTTTTCTTATAGACCAGCAACTGTGCAGACACAGCCAATCTCTCTACCTCCTTGTTTCTCACAACACCAGCATGTCCTGGACAACAATCAGATTCTCCCTATCTTTCTTTTCTTATAGACCAGCAACTGTGCAGACACAGCCAATCTCTCTACCTCCTTGTTTCTCACAACACCAGCATGTCCTGGACAACAATCAGATTCTCCCTATCTTTCTTTTCTTATAGACCAGCAACTGTGCAGACACAGCCAATCTCTCTACCTCCTTGTTTCTCACAACACCAGCATGTCCTGGACAACAATCAGATTCTCCCTATCTTTCTGTGATTTTTGAATTGTTGAAGCCTGCCACTCTGTCTTCACCTTTCTCAGCAAGTTGAGTTAAGAACCGACATCACTGCACTCAGGACATTCCCATATATGCTTCGTCCCCTCGTTCAACAGCCAGCGAAGATTCATACTACTAATCGTTCCCACCGCTATCTGATTAAAAGTTCTCCTGGTCTTCCCTCTCAGTTTTGAGATTCTTCCAGAACCCCTGCCGATCCCCCGCAATCTCATTCTTTCCACATATGGGTTCTCAATCTGTTCCTCCGCCTTCTCCACCTGGTCCCACAAGTGCACGACCACCTCCCCCTTGTCCGTAGGCAATCTGCCGCCAATAGGTGCATTCCTTGCTAGCCTATCAGCCTGTTCATTACCCCGCACCCCCGCATGGCCAGGGCAAAATATCCATACAATTCTCACAATCTGTGACCTCTGAAGCTACGAGAGCCATTCCACACGAAACATTCCTTTCTCCACCTTACTAAGCATACTCGTTGAATCCATAATGAATACAATATGTGTTGCAGTAGTCTCCTCTAGCCAACGGAATGCTGCTGTTACTGCCTCCACCTCCATTCTTATGCTGGAGGTCGTAGTCTCATATGCGACTCTCCTTTTTCAAGACTCGTCCATTTGCCTTTGCAATAAAACCCCAACCACTACGTCCGTTTCTCACCACTGACTCATCAGTGTGGATGACTATGTCACCTTGATGTGTGTTACTCTGGATCAGCTGTTGCACTTCAAACTCAGTGCGGCCCGCTGCCCATTCTCTGCACTCACGACCCAGTGTTATTATTACGTTGTGCCTGTCTGTTATGTCTTCCGGAACTTCACCCACTCTCTTTCACGATTGATGGTCTCTAGATCACACACCTGATGTATAGAAAGTTCTGCTTGTGCCATCCAGGACCTGCCTCGTCTTAGTCTATAACCCTTGACTATATCCATGGCTGCATGCAGCGGGTGATCCCTATCTGCAGCAACTCTCAGGTACCATTTGGCCTGAAGGACCCTATGCCTATCCGTCATTGTTGGTAGTGCCAGGATATGCCTCATGCATATAATTGGTGTGTCCTTTGTACACCCCAGGATTAACCGCATGGCAGCATTCTTCTTCTTCGCGTTCATCCAGAGTGTTTTTTCAGATGTGATTGCGGTGTGTCTAAGTTATGCGCCCTTGGGCCGAAACCCGTAGGCCAACACATCCGGCTTTAGCGTGCTTTTTTGACAAGGTAGCATTCCTGGGTGGCAGCATTCTGTATGCGCTCCAACCTTTCAAGCTGGCTTTTTGATACTGTCAGCAGCCCCAAACCATACTCAATGACAGAAATTATTAACTGCTGAAAAAGCCTGTACAGCATCCTTTGATCTACCCCGGTTGCTGCCATAGCCCTCAATGCATTAAGTCCCCTACCAGCCTTCACCACCAAAGCCTCCACATGATCCTTAAAAGACAAGCACCTGTCAAAGGTGATACCCAAGTACTTCAATTTACTCTCTCACCTAAGAGGACATCCATTCAACATAATACCTGGGACATCTGCCATGACGATCCGGTTATCCAGAGAGTACCACTTTCTCAGCAAACTGTATGAATCCATTACAATCATAACATGTGTGTGCTGTTTGTCCTCAAGCCAACCGAACGCGTCTCTGACCATCTCTGCCTCCATTCTTAGACTAGATTCTGTGGTATCATATGCCAGATTCTCCTGTACTAAACACTGTCTGTTAACCTTCACTATGAACCCCCTAGGCACTTCTTTTACCTATTAGCTAGAGCCATAAGCTGGGCGTGAATTGCCGTGAATCAGTTGTTGCACCTCCCTTGCAGCGCAGTCCGCCAATCCCTGTACTCCTGGTCCAATGTTGTGATGACTCTGCATGGGTCTGGCTTTTTCTTGGGAATTGGGCCCACTCCTTTCCTTTCCCCAATGTTTACAAGCATACACATAGGTCAGCATGGCTGAATGGATAAGAACACGTGTTCTTATACATCGGGTGTGCTGATGCTGAGGTAAGGGATTCAACTCCTGCACCGGACAGTTGGACTATAATGTTGACCTATTGTCCTTGACTTGGGGATGGAAATTACAAGTACCTCTGAAGTTGGAGTGGGTTTGCCTGATGGCGAGAGTCACTGTTAATAGAGAAAGCTAATATCCAGACGCAAAATTCAGTCCAGCACTACTAGAAGTTGTATGTTTGGACCGTGCTTGAGTTCAAAGCGAGTGAGTGCAACAACAACAACAAAAAGCATACACACTTCTCTGATTGTGTCCTCTGTCTCAGCCATCCATGATTTTCCTCTATTCAGCTTGTGACCCTTAACTGTGTCCAGGATTTCATGCAGGTGGTGTTCCTTGTCTGCTGCTACTCACAGATATAATTTAGCCTGCAGCACTTTGAGCCTAGCCGCAGTTGTTGGACAGTTAGGATGTATCTCATGCACACTACCGGATATCCCTTGTGCATCCCAGGATCACTTGCATAGATCCTTTCTTATGTGGTGTAGTTTCACCAGGTGACTATTTGACAATGAGCAGTCCTAATCCATGCTCAGTTAGTGATAGAATCAGATGTTCATATAGTATGATCATTCTTTGCTTCACGTCCATTGCTGCCATAATCTTCAGCACACTTAGCCCCTTCTTGGATCTCAGAACAACTCCTTTTACATGATCCTTGAACGACAGACTTCTAACAAAAGTGATTCCCAGGTATCTCAGTATACTCTCTCTCTTGTTATTTTTTTCACTATTTATTATGTCAACTTTAAAAATTCTATTGCTCAAAGAGCACCATAACAGAGACACTTTATCTGGGCACACCAGTTGATCCTTTGTTTACTGTCTGCTGCAACTCTTGAGTTATTTGTGTCTAGTCTCTCCCCTGTCTATAGGCAAGGACATATCTGCAAATGTCGGTATCCATCTAGTCCCTGCTGCTTCAATGCTTGCAATTTTGCATGTGTAAACATTGAATAGCACAGGCAAGATTGCCGATCCTTGTGGTCATTATGGGCAGGAAAGTAAAGGCAATTGGCATGGTGTTTCAAATATGAGGCTAACACCATGTACCCGCACCTATGTCTTTCCTGGATGCCAATGAGAGAGTTGACTGACTACTTTATTATATAGTAGGGGCGTTCATTTGAAACCCATTCCAATGGCTTTATTACAAAAACATGAAAGAAACATTAAAAGGTGTAGTAGAATTAAACAAAGCATTCATTTTGAATGAATTATGCACCATGGGTTGGTCAGAAGTCGCTGTAGGCATTAAGGCAAGCATCCCATTGCTTAGGTAGGCGGCGAATGCCGCCCGCTAAAAAGGATTGTGGTTGCTCACTGAACCAAGTGTTTACCGCGTTCATTATGTCTGCATGTGTGTGAAATCGTTGCCCCTTGAGAGCTTTTTTAAGATGTCTGAACAAATGAAAATCACATGGTGACAAATCAGGACTATAGGCTGGATGTTGTAGAATTTCCCACTTCTTCCTTGCTAATGCTTCCTGCACAATCTTTGCGACATGCGGACAAGCATTATCGTGCAACTAAACCACACCGCGAGAAAGCATGCTCGGTCGTTTATTCTTGATGGCTTTTTGCAGCTTGTCTAGTGTTTGCAAGTAGTGGGTAGAGTTGGTGTTGACACTAGGTTCTTTAAAGTCGGCCAACAATAGCCCTTCATGGTAAAAAAATGCGCTCAGCATAACCTTACAAGCAGAAACCTGTAACTTGAATTTTTTGGCTTTTGATGATCCAGCATGCTTCCATTGCATGCTCTCTCTTTTGCTGCTCAACTCAAAGTGGTGACACCATGATTCATTGCCTGCCACTATGTGGAAGAGAAATGCATCACCCTCCACTCTGTAACGCAGCAAGTGGTTGAAAACCATCCCATGCGTTCCTCTTTTTGGTGGTCGGTCAACATCTGTGGTACCCACTGTGAAAACACCTTCCGATATTGCAGTTTCTTACGAACGACCTTTTGAATTGTCCCAATTGATACATCAAATTCTTTCGCAAGCGAACATATGCTTCGACAACGGTTCATCTGTACTGCTGCATCAATTTTAGTCATGGTATTTTTCTGTTGCAACAATATGCGCTTGACCCGGCCATCGAAGATCTGTCGTGAACTGACATCCTTTCCGAAACATTCGTGCCCAGTCTGTCACTGTTATCTTCGACACACATATATTACCAAACGCTGCCAGCATTCTTCGATGAATGTCCACTGGTCAACATCCTTCAAATGAAAGAAACTGAATCACCACTCTTTGAGCTTCTTTGGACGATTTCGGATCAACCCGGCCATTTTCTCAACGGTCAGAAACAGAACCTATGCATCAGGGTCATTTGCTCTTTTATTCATTGGTCAGTACTTATCACATGACTATGACATGATCATGTTCAATGTATGCAATTACATGCGGTGTGGCACGAACGGATTTCAAATGAACACCCCTTATACATATATTTAATCAACATCCAACCAACCATAAAACTGGCCTACAAAGGAATTGGTATGTGTGGTTATCAGCCTAAACTCCATTAGGTGGAGAAAACCACATACTAAATATACCTCAACCTCAGCATCAAGCCATCAAGCCACAGTTTTTATGTTACATTGATCTTCTCCCTTTCATATTTCCTTGACATTAAGTTACGTTAGTTTTATGAGGTTGGATCAAATCTAAAGCCATACTGGTTATAAAAGTGCATGCCTGCCTACTGTATGCCAAATGCAGGAACATTATTGGTAGGAGAGTGTGCTAGCCATTACGTCTCCATGGTTTGTAGTAAGCAAGTGAAGGTGTCACTAGACCCTTCCCAACTTGTGTCACTAACATTGATTAGAGAACCTAATAGTATGATTGCAGAGAAGCAAACATGTATGCACTTGTGCATACACACGTTCATCAGCTCATTACAGGGGCATTATCTTGGCTACCGTGTCAAGGTAAAAGTAATTTTACCTAAGATGCTCATTACGAGGCATTGTCTTGACAACCGTGTGAAGATAAAAGTAGTCTTACAGCAGATGCTGCTGTGAAAATTTGAAGTGGCAGGACTTGATCATGCTGGTAATAGATGGAGGTTGTATCCTTCCTCATTACCTTCCCATTGAAGAGAAGTTGCATACTTAATTAACGTGGACTGCTTCTTCTTATGCCATATGCAATAAGAATAAATGTATATTTCCTGCCAACAACGTATCAAGGAAATGTAAACAGGGAGTTGGCAGTTCAACGTAAATTACAAAAATGATGGTTAGATGTCGAGCCACACATTAAATTGATTACCATCAAATGGCATGATTAAGCAGCTAAAATCAATTAAACACAGCTGCAAGCTCACTGAAGTCTACACCCTTTTATCACTTTTCTTTTTATGCACAGCTTTCACACAGGGTTGAGTGTATTGACAGATGCAGTTATGAATATTTTGATCAATTTGTTATTTTAGTAAAGAGGCAAATCTTGAGATTTAAGAATATGATTGATATTGAGGTCAGAGCAAATTTCTACCCAGCATTTAGCACTGTGAAAGATCGTGTGATATTTGGTTGAACAGACTGGCATCAAATTTACAGACAAAAATATTGACATTAGATGTTAGTTTGTTTTATATTGCCGGGGCTTTGGTAGTGTGGGAGATTAGTGCACGCATCAGTACAGTGTTCTGGGGTTCAGTCTTCAGTGGTAATGGAATATCTCCTGGACACAATAATTAGGGTTGAGCCAGCCTCATAAAACATGTGCCAGCTTCAAGTCATACAAGAGTGAACGTCGACTTGAATTCACAGTGATCTAACGTAACAACAGCAGCAACAACAACAGCAAAAGGAAAGTAATCCCCTATGAGTTGTTTGGTCACTGCAAATATGAGCTCATGACTAAACTCACAATATCTCTTAATGCCATTAAAAATAATTACTGTGCTTTTACTTTTTTTTGTAAAAAAAAGTTTTGGCATTTCATTGTCATGCAAGTTTATTGTGTGATTTTTGTAATAGAAACACATACATGTTTTGACATGTTTGAATCACACATGAATGAACATTATATAGTCTTGTTTGTATGAATAGATAAGTACATTTCTTAGTTCTTAACGCCTGTTTTGCTAAAGACCAAGCAGTTATAGAGAGTTGCAGTAGCAGTCATTAGTTCTTCAGTGTCTGTTCTTGTTAGCTCAGTATTGAATAGAACAATCTATTTGCATACTTTGTAAACAGATGTTAAGCTGACAATTACTCTTTATACAATTGTGTAACTATCAGTATCAAATAGGTTAATTGTGTTTTAATACCTAGGCTACACAATATGTCTCCTTCCTCTTTTTTTTCTCCATTTGCTTCAATGAAGTGCTGAGGGGAGATGTAATGATCTTTAGTGCATTATTTCAAGTGCGCTTTGTAGGTTGGTATTTATTTCCCGAAGATTGTTCTTGATACCATCACTCCATCTTTTACATGGTCTTCTTCTGGCTCAGTATCCAGCACGTTTCTTCACTGTGGGTTTGTGTGGTAGTTGGTACCAGGGTATCACGTTTCTTCACTGTGGGTCTGTGTGGTAGTTGGTACCAGGGTATCACGTTTCTTCACTGTGGGTCTGTGTGGTAGTTGGTACCAGGGTATCACGTTTCTTCACTGTGGATCTGTGTGGTAGTTGGTACCAGGGTATCACGTTTCTTCACTGTGGGTCTGTGTGGTAGTTGGTACCAGGGTATCACGTTTCTTCACTGTGGGTCTGTGTGGTAGTTGGTACCAGGGTATCACGTTTCTTCACTGTGGGTCTGTGTGGTAGTTGGTACCAGGGTATCACGTTTCTTCACTGTGGGTCTGTGTGGTAGTTGGTACCAGGGTATCACGTTTCTTCACTGTGGGTCTGTGTGGTAGTTGGTACCAGGGTATCACGTTTCTTCACTGTGGGTCTGTGTGGTAGTTGGTACCAGGGTATCACGTTTCTTCACTGTGGGTCTGTGTGGTAGTTGGTACCAGGGTATCACGTTTCTTCACTGTGGGTCTGTGTGGTAGTTGGTACCAGGGTATCACGTTTCTTCACTTTGGGTCTGTGTGGTAGTTGGTACCAGGGTATCACGTTTCTTCACTGTGGGTCTGTGTGGTAGTTGGTACCAGGGTATCACGTTTCTTCACTGTGGGTCTGTGTGGTAGTTGGTACCAGGGTATCACGTTTCTTCACTGTGGGTCTGTGTGGTAGTTGGTACCAGGGTATCACGTTTCTTCACTGTGGGTCTGTGTGGTAGTTGGTACCAGGGTATCACGTTTCTTCACTGTGGGTCTGTGTGGTAGTTGGTACCAGGGTATTCTTTGAGGTGGCCAGACTATTTAATTTGTTGTTCTTTAATGAATTGCCTGATTGGTTTCAGACCTAGTCCTCTTCTAATTTCCTCGTTCCAAATTCTATCTCGCGCGGTTACCCATCTTTGTTGTAACGTAAAGATTTTGCGTTCGTTATTTGCAGTAAGCGTCTTTGTTTGACATTGGTAGCATAATGTGCAAAAATGTAACTCATAGATAAATAAAAGAATTGCTATATCAAAAGATTCTTTTGCAAGAATGGGCAACATTATGAAACACAGAAATATAAGAAGAACAGAGATCATCTTACTGAAAAGTTGTGTTTTGATCTGTTCTTATGTATAGGTTCTGATGCTACCTAATGACAAATTTTTTTTTTTTTTTTTAGCATATCCTTTACAGGACTTAGCTGTCAACACCAGCATCTTTCAGCTGTATGTTGACCTCTTGGCAAGATTACGCTCAGTAGTTTGCCATTGCTTTCTGAGCGGCCGGCTCAGTATCCCGCAAGTCACGAGCGGGGGTCGAACCGCCTCAGCTCTCGCTCCGCTACGAGACTCTGCATGATAAACGGGATTACAGAGAGAAAGTGTTGTAACCCCACAGCCAGAGAGACAAATTACTTGAGGAAAATACCGGAGGCAGTAGAGAAGTGGTTTTGAAAATGTTAAAAATATTGTGGACAGAGAAATTGCAGTGTAAATATTCACGTTTTTGTTTTTGTTTCCAAGCTTGGGCAGTCTTCCTTGTTGCTTTTTAACCTGTATTCAGTTATGTGTTGCTTGCTTGCTTGTGTTCATTGGCTTGAGCTCCAATGCGAAGTCCTGTATGTCGGATGAAGACATCCTGTTGTCCAACATCAGTGTGATGTCATACAGGACCTGAGGTTTGCATGAGTATCCGTTGTCCCATGTCTGGCTTATTGGTGTGCAGACTGGTGGTTCCTCGCCGTACAGGCAGACACTCTCTGACTTCGGAGGAATCGGCGATCCTATTGACTTTAGCCAGGACCCCAAAGGGACCTGTTGCCCAGGACGCTCGACGAGGACGCGTCAATAGGTCTTGGCCAGTATATAACCCGGCCCTGGTGCCTTGGAAACACCTCTGCGTCCCAGTTATGTGTTAATTTCCATCAACATGTGGAGCTGGCACCATATACCCAATATGCCTAAAGGCTTAGAAATGGGTTCTTGACTTCACCCACTGTTTACGTATGTTGTTTATTGCTCAGCAATTGACATCTCATATACTCTTGACTTTATTACAGATGTGCTCAGTGGCTACAATGGAACCATCTTTGCCTATGGGCAAACTTCTAGTGGTAAAACACATACAATGGAGGTCAGTATATCACTACATTTCTCATGTAGATTTCACATTTCCCAAAGATAAGCCTCTTATAGCAATATTGTTATTGTTGTTGCCAAAGATTAGCCTCATATGTGATATATTAAAGGCACAATGAATGAAAAATATATATCTATGAAAGACAGAATGTAGGATAGGTAGATAGGCCTGCATGCCCAAATCTCAATCCTTTCAGAATAAAGTTTGTTCGTTCATTCATAAAACATCAATGTGAGGAAACTTAACATGAGCATGTACAGTTATTAGTAGTGCAACATCTCTTTAACAAAACCTTGCATAAGTGTATATGTGATTTTAGAGAAAGTGTTAAAATAGCTGCCAGAGCCACGTATATTTAATAACACTAGGCTTCTGTGTTATGAAAGTCATGGGGGTGAGGTTGGGGAAGAATTGTGAAGAAAATATGGATTGTTACCCAAGAAATACCGGCTCCATGGTGAAAGGGTTACGGATGCAGTTCGTAATCCCGCATACCATGTTTGAAACACAGCTGCGGGCAATTTGGCAGCAGACTGCCTCATGCTGGTTTTTTTATGAAATGATATGGGTGCCGGTCGTTCAGAAAGCAATGGTAAACTACTGAATGTAAACTTGCCCAGGAATCACGAACAGCCAATAAATGCTGAGGTTGACTGCTACGTCCTGTAAAGGATATGCAACGAACTAACCCAAGAAATGCAGACTTATGTGAATATCTAAACATGTGACATAGTACACTGAAATAATCTTAGAACTATTGGAAGGATCCTAGATCATATAAAATACACCTTACATTGAATATTTTGAGCATCACATGTAGTTTTCTCACAAAGATAACACATAAGTAAGACAGCATCATTAGTCACCATCAAACTGGGACATAAACTGCAATGTGCTTTGTGTAGTAACTTATTACTTACATATTTGTTTTGGGAACAAGTTTGAATAAATCAAGACTGATAAAGCTGTTGTCCAAAAAATGAATCCTATTGAAGCTACTTAATGTAACACGTTCTGTAGGTTTAACTTATCTGCCATTTCAATTAGCCTGTGGATTATCATTACTAAGTGTTGATTTATCCTCTTCTCCCTTTATAATACTGAAGAGGTGAAGAAAAGGCTCTAAGTAGGACACACTTAGAAAACCTGAAGACAATATAACTAGACACTCTCTTTTCTAGAATCAACAAGGCAAACGAAACAGCAGGAGACCTAAAACACTTAGAGAAGAGAATGACAGACAGAGATGAACAATACTGGGAGGACATGCAGGGAGCTGCAGGAGATAGCAAAAGATGGAAAGACTGGGAAAGGTTTGGTTGAGGGCCAAGGTCCCAATACAGGATAATGGGCAGAAGAAGAAGAGCGTGAGCAGAACTGCAGATTAGGGAAAGTCTTTATGCATAGTAAATCACCATTCTTTCTTTGTGAAACCTCACTTCAAGAAACAGACTCATACACCTATTTAGGTGGCAATGTAAACAAATAGGTTGGAACAGACAAAGATATCAGAATAAGAATACAGGAAACTAAAGGAACTTTTATAGCACTAGGAATTTTGTGGAAGCCAAAAGAAATTAAACTTATTGTAATATTCAGTTCCATTGTTAAATCAGTACAGCTGTATGGATCAGAAACATGGAGAACAACAAAAGTGATTACAAATAAAGTAAAAACTTCATTAATTTGTGCATGCACAGAATAGAAAGAATAAAATGGTATATCAGAATTGTAGAGAACATGACAAATCACAGTTAACCAAAAGGTGAAGAAAAGACACTTGTGCTGGATAGGACAGACATTGAGGAAACCTGAGAATAGTATAGGTAGAAAGGCCTTAGTCTGGAATCTGCAGGAAAAAGAAACAGAGGAAGACCTAAAAACACACAGAGAAGAGATGTAGAAGCACAAATGAATAATAAAAGGTGAACATGGACAGAGTTGCATGTGATAGCTTAGGTCTTGGAATGAGCTGGTTGAGGGCCTATACCCTGATGGGAGATAAAGGATAAAAGAGGAAGAAGCGGTACTTCATTTTTAATTCACAGCAAACAACCGCATAGTTATTTTTAGCACTGACCTAGATCCTGTGGGATTGTTGATTTTCAGAATAGGGATGTTAGGATTCACTTCATAGTCAGTCGACAAGTGTGTTTGCAGCAATATGTACCCAAAACCGCATGTCATTATCTTCGCAAACTGGCCCCCCAGTTACATCAAAGATGAGCACAGACAGATGGGACATATACAAGATAAGCACAAGAAATTGATACACACTCTTGATGACAGTGAAGGCCCTCTGGGCCCAGAAACATTTATTGCATCCATCGATCAGTCTAGCAGCCCACCACACACTCAACCGGAAGTGATCAACAACACATTCAGTTTATATGATTCTTTATTTCAATAAATACATTACACAATAGCACTAACACAAGTTGCACAGTGTGAGCACACTCCTACACCCACTATGGAATCACCCTGATGTCACATGATTTCCCAGGAACTTACAAAATTCCTTTGTTTGCGGTAAATTAAAAATGAAGTACTGAAGAAACAAAAGAACTCACCATTACTTGAGCATCCACACATTAGTACAAAAGTCAGTTGCCGAATGATAAATAGCATGGTTCTACCTGCATTCTTCTACAAGTGCCAAGCATGGAAGTTGTTTAGATCACAATTATGAAAAAAGCTAAGTAAAATGTAAAAATGTAAAATGTAAAACAGTAACAATGGTAATATCAAAGAAAATGGTGACACCAAAATGTGACATAGAAATAGAAGGGAAAATCCTTAACCAAGTGGATAATTTTAGATACCTAGGGGCATTTATAACATCAGATGGAAGATGTACAACAGAGATTAGGAGCAGAATAGGGCAGGCAAAAGCCGCATTTCAGAAAATGAAGAGTATCTTATGCAATAAGTCACTATCACTGAATGTAAAAAAGAGAGTGCTGAAATGCTATGTAGAACCAGTTTTGCTGTATGGCAGTGAATCTTGGAATGTAAATGAACAAATTAAGAAGAAATTAGAAGCAACAGAGATGTGGTTCCTGAGACGAATGTTGCGAATTCCTTGGACTGCCAGAGTAACTAACGACGACTGCCTGAAACAGGCTAACGAAACTAGAACATTATATACAACAATAAGACAGAGACAAACAGCTTTCCTCGGTCATGTGATGAGAAGAGAGGCATTGGAGAACATCGTAACAACTGGAAAGATCGAGGGGAAGAGAGGCAGAGGTAGACCAAGAGAAGTGATGCTGGATGGATTGAGACGGTGGCATGGAGGAATATCAGCAGCAGAGTTGATCCAGAAAACCAAAGACCGAGATCTATGGAGAGCCATGAACGCCTACGCCAGCCGGCACGGCACTTGATGATGATGAAAATGTAAAAGATAGAAATATCAAAGACCATCATAATAGCACATAAACAAATTCAAGTGTGCCTCAGAATAGGACACAATAGATTATGCAACCACATATATACAAAATTGAAGATTGGCAAATCAGCCATTTGCACATGTAGATTGGCACCACAGACAGCAGAGCACATACTCCAAGACTGCCCAAAATATGACATATCTAGGCAAACCTTCTGGCCTGGAGAAACAACAGTGGAAGAGAAACTCTATGGACCACTGAGTGAACTAAAAAAGACAGTTAAATTCATACAACAGACAAAACTGCAATTATAGACAAATTTCAAGCGAACAAAAGAAGAAAAAAGGACACACTAAAATGACAACAGCACCTTGCGGTAGGAACAAGTGTACTTTGACAGATGGCCAACTTGACATTAAGGGCAGAATGTTGATATATTACAAGTATTTATTATAATTATTTTCTTGTCAGACTTCTATACTCATGCATGCATTTATATTTCACAGGGCGTCATTGGTAATGACACTCTACAAGGTATTATTCCAAGAATTGTGCAAGATATCTTCACCTACATCTATTGCATGGATGAGAACCTTGAGTTTCATATCAAGGTATGTCCTATCATACTGTGGTTGAAGTGTTTATAATACTAAATCAGAGCTAGAGTAGTTGTTCTGTGATCTTTATTTGAAATCATTCACTAAAATATAGAATCTTCTTTGCACATTCTCAAATATCAACATGAATGCTGTCACTAAATATGACAGTTTGTTGCAAGTCCTAAAGGCTGCCATAAAGTTCTTCTTGTTTTTGGTGTTGATCAGTTGCATTCTTGTTTGGTTCTGGTATACAGGGCAGGCCAGTAATATGTGTGCAGTGGTCATCTTGTTTGTGCCACGTGGAATTGCTCCTTACTTTTAATGTTTGTTGAAGAGCAGAATGGGCTGGATCTCTGAGTCTGTTGTGGGTAAAGTAACTTATATTGTTATATGCATGTGAAATATGGACAATAAGCAGACAAGCTGAGAAACATCTTATCGTTGTAAAATGTGACCATGCATGGACAGAAAAATGAATAAGGAAGTCCTTCAAGAAACAAAAGAAAACCGTAAATTGATCAGAAAAATTAGACATGAGCGGTGGAGATTTTTCAGGCATATTATAGGGAAAAATGAACAGGAAAACTTTGTCTCAACTGGCAAAATTGATGGGAAAAGAGCGAGAGGAAGGTAGAGAGATAAATACTGGGATGGCTTGGACACAGCATAATTGTGACAAAATAAGACCTGATGTAAGAAGACTGGTGGTTGTGTGAGATGGTGAACCATGATCGCCCACACTGAACGGTATGGCATAGGATGATTGTGACCTGTGAACAATCTGAATATTATTGTTCTTTTATGTTAAACTCATTGTATTTGTCATTGTTCTGGCACCTTGGGTGTCTGCTTAATGTGTGTGTTAAATATAGAATCAGCATATTTACTAGTTATACAGCATTCCCTGCATAGTTTTCCTGATAATGTCTAACAGCAGGTGTTTTGATCCATTTTATACTTACAGATCCCCAGTGGATTTTGCAGTGATATATTTGAGTGCATTGATACATTAAATCTACAGCTTTTTAAACTGTAATGTACAGGTGCTACATCATGTAGTGCAAGCAGTGAGACATCCATGTTCTTTGTCTTTTGATATAACAATCTTGTCTCTTCTCTCTCCTCTCCCCCCCCCCCCCCTCCCCCACCCCAATCTTTTACAGTTTTCTTCCCAAAAATCCTTGTGTATAAATTTGTGATGTTTCCTTGCAGGTTTCATATTTTGAGATTTATATGGACAAGATCAGAGATTTACTTGACGGTGAGATTTTACATAAAACTTATGACTATATTTACAGTTTAAAAAATAGATATTATTACAAAAATTATGTCGGCATTTGCTTAGGGATAGTGAATCAGTAAAATTGGCTACAAAATTACAGCCAGTAAATGTGCTGGAGTTATTGTGACATCCTGTAAGGGACATGCAACTCTCTTTTTAACAAGTTTATTACTGTACTGGCGCCTTGCCATCTTGACAGACGATAGTTGTTACATTGTGCTTCAAAAAAGTCATAATAATCTCTCCATAGTACATAGTTGAAGCTGAATTATAGAGGCCATGTGTTGTCCATGCAGCCTGCCTAGTTTACTCCAGAGGTAAGGTAACACCAGTACGTCTCGAACAAGACAAGCTGCAGGATCAGCAAAGTAATGTTCTAACTGTCTGCCTGTTGGAGCTTCGATCCTAGACCAGTTGCTGATCAAGGCTTAGGGCCTGGTCTGCTGTACATTACATTTAGTCTTTAGGATGCATTTCCTCACACCAGGATAAACTTGTACCCTCCCAGTTTTGCTCCTCTGCCTGTAGATGCTGGCACAATGTGGGATGTTTGGTTTGGTGAGCATAACCCAATATTTGGTGCTAACAGAAAACATGTAGTACCATTTACTATCATACAGTAGCTCAGTCATATCTGACTAAGACCTGACTAACAAATAAGTCTAATAATATTTTTATAAAGAAGCTTGTTGATAATGAAATACTCCCGAGATGATAAGTATCAATAATGATAAAAGTGTCTTAGACCATTAGATCAACAAACATTTCTCTGACTTAGTGAATATAGCATTACAACATAGATATAACATTAAATTTGTATTTTACAGCAATTGTAGAAAGTAAGACACAGAAACATATAGTGTAATCTAGGGAACACTGTGGCGAAGGTGTATACCTAGAGTGGAGTGACTAATGCAGTTTTACATTTGCTTAACTTGTTTCTCATTCCCTTTATTTCTCAGTGACCAAGACAAACTTGTCAGTTCATGAAGATAAAAACAGAGTTCCTTATGTGAAGGTACATGACAGTCATGTGACTTTTATGACAGCTTGTATATATTTATGTATTTGTGCCTCAGTGTAATATATCTGTGGTCTTTGTCTACTGGTTTAAGAATCTGTATCATTGCACTTAAACAAACACAAAGGTGCTAATCTCCTTGGGTAAAAGATATTAAAGAATATATAGGCTGCTGACTTCAACAGTGCACTCATTGAGTTTATACTTATACTGTTCTGATTGTTACTATGTCTTGCCACATTTCATATTTTGTACTTTTGAAGGCCTGTTATTGCTGATTATTCTTGCAGCACACTGGAAACCATTACTTACTTTACTTTTACACTGGTTGTGTGTTTCCTTATCCCTTACCAAGAATAGACAGCTCAGTGGGCTTTGGTATCGACAATAGCAGCAACACATACTTACTGTTCTTGCAGCCCTAATTTTATGCTGTTTATCGTCATATTCCTGCAATTGCTGGTTCATCATTGACCATGTCATGTCTAGGGCCTGGAAATAATGTAATGACCTCCTAACTTTTAACTGTTTCAATGCTTTTTACTTTATACATTTTGAATCAGTATAATACAATCTCCTTCTTTATCCTCCCTTCCTCCCCACTCTCCTCCCTTCTCTCCCACTCTCCTCCCTTCTCTCCCACTCTCTTCCCTCTCCTTGTCTCTTCCCTCTCCTCTTTTTTTTTTCTCTCACCCCTTTTGCCCAATTGTAGCCCTTGCTGCAAACAAAATTAATAAGTAATGATTAATTGATGCTCTGATATATTTTCTACTATACTGTTCTAGTTGTGATGAATTTGTTATACATATTGTTGTAAATGTACAATTTTCTTTACCCTGTTGATAACAATTCTTAATTGAGTATCATAAATGCCCTATATCTAAGAAGCTTAATCTCTTCAGTCACAGTGAAATGAGCTCTGTGTAAGCTACATGTTGAGGGATTTACTATACTGCTCAAGCTTATACTCCTCTTCATCATCATCATTATCATTACCATCATCATCATCATCCATTATCATCATCATCATAATATAGGAAGTCCTTTGCAGAATGTTGCTATCATCACGGCCCGCTGAAAATAGTCTCAGTGAATTTCCTTGCCTTTTGGATTTCCATACACAGGGTGTATTTAATGGCCTGTGTCCACCATTGAGTTAGTTGACCTCTGCCTGCTCTTCCAAGAACTATGCCTTTCCATTATTGTACTTAGGCTGGGTCGATGTGGTCGCTCAAGCCATTAAAATATTTGTATCCATCCTGATGCTCATTGAACCCATGATGACTGGGCTGCCCATGATGACTGGGCTGCCCATGATGACTGGGCTGCCCATGATGACTGGGCTGCCCATGATGACTGGGCTGCCCATGATGACTGGGCTGCCCATGATGACTGGGCTGCCCATGATAACTGGGCTGCCCATGATAACTGGGCTGCCCATGATGACTGGGCTGCCCATGATGACTGGGCTGCCCATGATGACTGGGCTGCCCATGATGACTGGGCTGCCCATGATGACTGGGCTGCCCATGATGACTGGGCTGCCCATGATGACTGGGCTGCCCATGATGACTGGGCTGCCCATGATGACTGGGCTGGCAAGTGAGCATCTAGCCACTACACCACCATGGCTCCTGCCATGATGAGCAGCTTGGGATAAATAATGTAGTCTCCCCCCCCCCCCCCCCCCCCCCCACCACCACCACCACCACCACCACCACCACCACGCACGCACGTGTACGTTTCAGATCCACAATTCATTTTTTGACATACGCTTACAGAATAATAATATTTCATTGTTTGCTTTATCAGCTAAAAACATGCCAAAACTATTGTCCTTACTTGTTTATATTCACCTTGTAGAATCAAGTAGCATGGGGGTTAGTTAATTATCTTACCAATGTAATGGTCTGGGGCTCAACTTCCAGTGGTGGTGAGATTTGTTAAATCCAGTTTGTCCCTGTTGTTAACCTGGCCTGACAAAATGGCCACCAGAAATTTTGTTGGAAAAGTGAAAGCTGCATGATACTGAACTTATTACCTCCAGTGTACCTTTTGGTCGCAGAAAATGTGGACCTAACACAATGTTCCCATTATGGCTTAATGGCATGTAAACGAGGTTACTTTTTCCTTCTCCCCATAGAAGGTCCCTGCAGTATGTGTTCTTGTTTTGCCTTTCATCTCCCAGTGGAGCATAAGATCCTAAACCAAGGTTAAGTCCTTTGTAAACTATGATTGGTTGGGTTTTGTAGCTACATTATTCTACAGTATGAGGTAGCTTGTCTTATGGCAACCCTCCTTGGTTGTCTTTTATGGCATGCATGGTAGGTTACAGTGTTACCATTCTTTGCTTCCCTTAGGGACCCTGGTAATACATAGGTAGTATTACTGTTACAATGTAATTGTACACAAAGGTGCTGTATCTAAGTATAATTGTGTATTTTTCAGGGTTGTACGGAGAGGTTCGTGTCCAGTCCAGAGGAGGTCATGGATGTTATTGAGGAAGGAAAATCTAACAGACACGTTGCTGTAACAAGTATGTTGCTTAACTAATTTCACTACCAGGTTGTTTTAACTAATTATGAAAGATTACAGTTTATAGTTGGACAGGCAGACTATCCATCCATCCATCATGTGCCATGCCGGTAAGCGTGGGCGGTCATGTTCTGCCATCTCACTCGATCACCAGAGTCGTGGATCAGCTCCGTGTTTCTGTCTCGACCATGCCACAAGGCCAAGCCATCCAGGTACTTGCTTCTAGGTCTTCCCCTTGGTCTGTTCCCCTCGATCTTACCAGTTGTCACCAAATTCTCCAATCCATTTCTTCTCATAACATGCCCAAACAATTTTGACTGTCTACGTCTAATTTCTCTAATCAATTTACGATCTTCATTTGTTTCTTGAAGGACTTGTTCATTGGTCTTTCTGGCTGTCCATGGTATTCTTTGCATTTTCCTCAGAAACCACATCTCTACAGCCATCAGATGTTTTCATCCTGACTGCTCATTGTCCACGCTTCACATCCATACAAAAGTACAGGTTCAATGTAGCATCTCAACACTCTTTTTCTCGTTTCAATTGACATTTTTTTTATTGGTCAATATGTTTTTCATCTTGCTAAAGGCTACTTTTGCCATGGCGATTCTTGTTCTAATCTCTTCAAGGCATCTCCCATCAGATGTTATTACTGTTCCGAGATAATTGTACCTGCTCACTTGTTGAAGAATATTCCCATTTACTTGTATATTACATTGTGGTATTTCGTCCTTCCTAGTGACGACCATAATCTGTGTCTTTTTACAATTTAATTCTAACCCTAGTTGTTCACTGTGTGTAACAATCGCATCTACTAAATTTTGCAGGTCCTGTTCATTGTCTGCAATCAAGACTGTATCATCTGCATATCTAATGTTATTGATGCATCGTCCCCCAATGTTGATTCCTTCCACATGCCCCACTCTTAATTGCCAGATAATTTCTTCTGTCTTTTGCCTCTACTACAGCATAGGCCCTAAAAAAAATGCTCAGTCCAAGAAGCCCATGTATCTTCTACTATCTCTTGTGATTGTTTCAGTGTCTGCCATATTATTCATTGCCTTCGAGTTCTCTTCTCCATTGTTTTTAAGCCCCCCTGTATTGGTTGTTCTTTTAAACCCTCTTTAATTTGTTAATGGTATTGGAATTACAATATGTCCATAAACTCAGTGTGTAGCTATTAATTTGAATTACTTCAAATGTGTAGCACAATAGATAAATCGGCAGAAACAGAAAAGATCAGCTTTACAAAAAAGTAATCACAAGTTAGAGAATGGATGTTGCCTTCATAAAGCCTTTTTAAACAACAAAAATAATAATACAACTACACGACACACATGTAGGGGAAACCTGGGAAGTCAATACAAACACACAAATGCATGCAGAAAAACACATTGTAAACCAGATAAATGTGAGACACAAAACACCAAGTAGTACTTCCTAGAGGAGTGATTAGAAAAATGATATGGGTTAAACTGTGGGAGAGCTATCACAATGCGATGAATAAATCAAGAAAAATGTAATGTAGAAGGGGTCAGCTTTACACGAACACAATCACAACAGACATGAAATTTGAATTATGGAATTTGTATATCAGACTTCTCATTTTTGAAAGCGAACATTTGTCTAACTTTTGGTATGACAAAGTTGAGCTAACCATGGTTGACTTTTGTGCTTGACATTTTCACTGATGGATTTTAACTTTTATGTTTAACATTTTGAATTTAAAATTAAGGGTTTGACTTTTATGTTTACCATTTTGAATTTTGAATTACGTATTTGATCTTTGGCATTTTCAATATTCATTTAACCACACCCTGTACTTTGAAATGGTGTGACACATGAAGCATTGGTATATTTATTTTCATACAAATATTTGTATCCTGCTAACTTAAGTTGCCCTTTTTATAATTAAATATTGGTCAGTGTTTCACATTTTGGCAAATTAACATAACATTATGTTTTTTACCCTTGAAATATCTTTCTCATTTCCCTTTCTCAGAAATTCTTGTTCTTGATGCAGTTTTCTGTATATATTGTAGACTGCTGCGGTGTATAAAGTTCCTTAACTGAGAAGTTTTGCAGCTGTACACATGGCAATTGTTTTATTGACCTACTCTGCCTTAGTTATTAATGTAATTCATCTCAACCAGTTACTTTCACTTCTAGTCCAGATTATGACTGTAATTCAGCCTGCATAGGCGGTTATTTCAGGTAGCTGCTCCCTGGGACAGAAAAAGTCAGTTGCATATCCTTTACAGGATGACACTGTCAACCCCAGAATTTTTTGGCTGTTTGTGATTTCTTGGCATGTTTAAGTTCTGTAGTTTGCCATTGCTTTCTGAATGACCAACACTCGTACAATTGTTTAAAAACCAACGCAAGGCAGTATGCTTCCAAATTGCTCGCAGCTGTGTTTTGAACGCAGTATGCAGGATTACTAATTGTGCCTATAACTCCTTCGCCACAATTCTGGGACAGAAAGAATTAAATTGAAAACCTGGTCTGTAAAATCATTGCATCTAACATCTGATAGTTCTTTTAATGACAATATAATCTGTAGGAATCAAGGTGACATTATGATTAGTGCACTTGTCTGCCAAGACAATGGACTGGGTTTAATTCCCGGCAGAGGCAGAATTATATTTTCCAAACAGTAAAGCTCTGGGATCATTCCAGCCTCATTAAAAAAAAACCATGATGAAGGGAACTAACTGGTCATGGCCACTTCATATGTCATGGCTCAGAAAATGTGAAGGCCTCACACTTGACACCCAACAGTAGCATCAGCTATGGGTCTACTTTTACAGTTTACAATCTGTATATAAGAGATAGATTAAGAGGTGATGAAATTAACACAAATTGGGAACAACCTCATACATAGAATACATTGAAAGACAGAGAAACTAGTGGTTTGGAAATAAACAAGAATGTCCCCAAATTTTCCAAATTCACAATCATACAATTGACAGCAGAGCATGAGGATAAGAGGAAGCAGTGCAGGATTTACGTATAAGCTACACAAGCTATAGCTTGGGCCCCAAGAAAGTGGGGGTACCCAAAAATATTCTCCGAGTGAGCAATCGTCATATATGTATACTTAAATATACTGCAGCATTATTAGTCCCAATGCTGCACGTCTAGTTTAATATAATACCTTAATCCTTATAACATGTTTCAAGAGATTAGATAATAAGCCTTTGTAAATTGTGCCTTTTAAAAGAACTTTTGTTTCTTTTTACCAGAGTTTGCATTTTTAAGTTTGTTATGAATAATAATGATTTTAAGTTAAAGATTTATTATTTCACTGTCAATATACTTCTTAATTGTATTTCAGTTTAACCCTCTAGGTATCCGAAAATCATATTTGTCACTGACATAAAATATCTGGACTTATAAAGGGCCCCATATTTCAAATAGCTTAGGGCCATATCAAGTCTAAATCCGGCCCTGACAGGAAGAGATGGATTTACAGTGATAGGAAAATCTTTCCTAGCATGGACTCACAACTGCTACACATCTAGCCATTGAGAAAAGACTACACCTCTTCCTCAATGTCTAGTGAGACAACAGTATGTGAAAACTGACAAAAGAAGAAGTTAATCAAATATATCGAGTAAACACTCTGCCGCCTTCTTCAGCTATCCAATCCTGTAAGATTTTCCGTCTGTCAGGTGCTGCAGTGGATCTTCAACAAAAACGTTCTCTTGCTCTTGTTGTGCGAACTAACAGACTGCTATTTGTCTTTCTCTTGATGTTATCTTCCCGCTTATATTGCTGTCTACCACTTGCTTGCTTTCAACTCTTCCTCCAATATGGTTTTTACAAGAGATGTCGTCTTTTTTTAATGTGGCCAAAATATTTCTCTCTTTTTTTTTTGCATCAATGCTGTTTTCTTCCCTAGTCTGTATTGAATCTCTGCATTTGATTGGTTTTGTTTCCATGAAATACAACCTATTCTTCTGTATATCCACATCTCCAAGGCTTTGTAAGACTTAACTGCAATCACAACCTGTATCTATGTCTCTATGTCCCTGATGATGCCACAAGAGTCTACATTGTTTATAAATCTAGAACCACTCTGTTCCTCCATCTTCATGGATATCCATTTGGTCTTATACCTTGGATTCCTTCATTGTCTCTCTATCTAAATCCATTCATTCTAGTATGGCCAAGCCATCTTAATCTGTTGGATTTCATAATGTTGACTGCTGATGGGTCTTTATTCATTTGCATTATTTCTGCTTTGTCCGTATTCTCTTACACTGGTATTACTGTCTCTGACAAGTATTCTTCTGTGCATTTAGTTTTTAAAATGCTGCAGTTGGGAAACATGCTAGGTTCTTGTGCTTTCTATTTCAGATTCATACAATACTGTATACAATGCTGCTGTATTTTTTAAAAGTTTTCTGTATGACTCAGATGTTCACAAAAGTTAATTGACTGTTTATTCCAGTCCCATTGTTTACATTACAATACCCACTTCAAATGGTGGAATGCTTCAATGTGTCAACACAGAGTGACTAATTCACTTTTTCTTAGCCCCTTTGTTTGGTATAGTTTGTGTGACACTATTAATGTTGGAGAAATGTGTGTGGGAAAAAAAAAAACAAAGAAATAATAGTGGATTTAAATGCTTAACTTTAAACAAAATATTACTATCACAGATATTTATTTATTGTTAGGTGGTATAACTACTATCACCCATGTGTTATGTGTTACTGTGACCCACAAGAAAAGCAAAATATAGTAACACTATAACCTGCCATAAATGTCATAAAAGGTGACTAATGAGATGACCTCATCCTGTACACATATATCATGGCCCAGAATTTGTGGTATTAACACTTCACACTCCAATGGCAGTCTTTGATTTGCAAGTTCCTTTACCTTTTTTAGAGGTATAAATCATACCAGCAGTTTTGTGTGTGTAGTGAATATAATTGTAATTTGTCTTTATTGTTGGTGAGCTCACTTTTGATGCCATTGAATTTATTTATTGTTTTTTCCCCTCCAGACATGAATGAGCACAGTTCTAGAAGCCACAGTGTATTTCTTATACATGTAAAACAGGAGAATGTAGAAAATGAGAAGAAGTTACATGGAAAGCTGTATCTAGTTGATTTGGCTGGTAGTGAAAAGGTATGTTTACATCATCTCTAGAAGCTTCTTTGATTCATGTCACGTTATTCAGTATGCAGACAGGTGTGAAGATTCCAAGTATGTTACTGCTCAGTTCTAGACTTAGACCTGCCCATAAACACTTATTCTTAAAGCAGATAATGTGGCAGTTTACTCTTGATTTCCACATCCATGTGTGTGTGGTTTGTGATCTTCACCTTTGAAAGCAAGTTACAGCTGTCAGGACAGTTGTATGCTCTGCTTAGCTCTGATGTACAGTTGTCCATTTATTCCACTAGGAACTGAACTGCGTTCTTTTCTGTTGCTTGTTCTCTGCCACTAGGATGTGCATTTGGGAGTTTCTGTCATATGTCATCTACTGCCTACAGTACCTTGTGATGTAGGACAAGGGGTCTTGAGCCTGAGGTATTAAGGCCGCCTGCCTAGTGCAGTCGTAGGTTAGGGTTTTCGTTTTTGCCCCTGACAAACAAATGCACACCCAATGGAGAACTCTGGTCTCCTGAAAGAGAATCCAACATTCTAGCCACTCGGCCTGCCGCTCCTCGTTTCTCTCTTCAACGAGCTAATATTTTGTTTCATACACTATGTAATTAATTTTTTATTGCTTGAATTTGCACTGTCCCCATTGCTCTTTAATGTCTACACCAGCAAAGTCACAGATATTGAGACACCATGTGTTGGTAGACTCTTTGACATTTGTAGATGATGTGCTGGTGTACAGACAGGGCAGGGATAGGGAAAGTTTGGCTGCATATTTACAGGTGGCAGTAAACAGGGTGACAGAGTGGTGTAGGGATGCAGGGTTATAAACCCAGACAAGGCATCGGTTGTGTGGTACTCCCTGAATAACCAGATTGTGAAAGCAGATGTCCCATGTATTATATTGAATGAATGTCCTCTTAGTAGAGAGAGTAAATTGAAGTACTTAGGTATCACCTTCGACAGGGGGATGTCTTTTAAAGATCATGTGGAGGCTTTGGTGGTGAAGTCTGGTAGGGGACTTAATGCTTTGAGGGCGATTGTAACAACTGAGGTAGAGCAGAGGATGCTTAACAGGCTTTTTCAGTAGTTAATAATTTCTGTCATTGAGTATGGTTTGGGGCTCCTGACATTATCAAAGAGCCAGCTTGAAAGGTTGGAGCACATACAGAATGCGGCCATGCGGGTGATCCTGGGGTGCACAAAGGACACACCAATTATATGCATGAGGCATATCCTGGCGCTACCAACAGTGGCGGATAGGCATAAGGTCCTTCAGGCCAAATGGTACCTGAGAGTTGCTGCAGATAGGGATCGACCCCTGCATGAAGCCATGGATATGGTCAGAGGTCATAGACTAAGACGAGGCAGTTCCTGGATGGCACAAGTGGAAATATCTATACGTCAGCTGTGTGATCTATAGACCATCAATCGTGAAAAAGAGTGGATTGAAGTACCAGTAGACAGGATGGACAGGCACAATGTAATAGTAACACTGGGTCATGAGTGCAGAGAATGGGCAGCGGGCCGCACAGAGTTAAAGATGCAACAACTGATCTAGAGTAATACACATCAAGGTGACATAGTGATCTATACTGATGGGTCAGTGGTGAGAAACAGACTAAGTGGTTGGGGCTTCATTGCGAAGGCTAATGGACATTTCTTGAAAATGGCATATGAGGTTACAAACTCCAGCATGAGAATGGAAGTGGAAGCAGTCACAGTGGCATTACGTTGGTTAGAGGAGACCACTGCAACACACATTGTCTTCATCACGGACTCAAGGAGTATGCTTAGTAAGGTGGAGAAAGGAATGTTTTGTGTGGAATGGCCCACCTCCCTTCAGAGGTCACAGATTGTGAGAATTGTGTGGAGTTTTTGCCCTGACCATGTGGTAGTGCGGGGAAATGAGCAGCCTTATAGGCTGGCAGGGAATGCACCTCTTGTGGTAAATTAACTATGGACAAGGTAAATGTTGTGCGCCTGTGGGACCAGATGGAGAAAGTGAAGGAACAGATTGAGAATCCATATGTGGAAAGAATGAGATTGCAAGGGATTGGCAGGGGTTCTGGTGGGATTGCAGAACTGAGAGGGAAGACCAGGAGAACTTTCAATCAAATAGTGATAGAAAGAATTAATAGTGTTACTCTTTGAATGAAGGGACGGAGTGCATATAGGAATGTCTTGAGTACAGTGATGTCGGTTTTTAACTCAACTCCAGAAGACATTTGCAGCATACATCTCAGAAACCACATCTCCGTTGTCTCCAAGGTCTTCCTAATTCATTCATGTTCTATGATTCACTGTCATACAGCAGGACAGTTTCTATATATCATTTCAGAACTCCCAGACATATATTGATAGTGATTTATTGCATTTTGGTGGTACACCAGTATGTCTTTGACCAAATGACTCTCATGGGATGGTGTAGTCAGTAATATTCCAGCCAACCTTACTACCCAGAACATTGAATCTTATTTTATGAGGCTGGATCGATCCTAGAGTTATGTGGCCATGGACAATTCTTACCTTTAGAGAGATTTGAACCCTTGATCCTTGGATGATCAGGCAAGTTCACTAACCACTTGCTACCATAGCCTCTAGTCCTCTGAAAGTTTGTTGGTTTTAACGGGGTTGACTAGATAAACTACTTATATATGACAAAATGGTGGCATACAATGTATTATTACTGTATTACTGATATTGAACCTTGCTTTAATTTACGCAGGTCAGCAAAACAGGAGCCGAAGGGTCAGTCCTTGATGAGGCCAAAAATATTAACAAGTCTCTGTCTGCGCTGGGCAATGTCATTGCTGCTCTGGCTGATGGAAACGTGAGCTTATTTTTCTGTATTCTCTTTCAGGCGTTTGTTGATGTTCATAATCATTTTGAAATATTGTTATTCTTAAAAAGTCATAGTAAAAATGTTGATACTGATATGGAAGTCTGAAAAAGAAAAGAATATAAAGACATTATTTTCATGCAGTTGGAAGTCTATAAATGGGCTGTGCATTTCCCTGCATTGTAAAATTTAAAAATTAATAATAATAAAAAAAACTTACCTACAATAGAACATTTATTGCACATGTTGACTTTGCTACACACAAGTGAGATTCATGATCATGCTACTGAGTTTGTGCAGGGAGCTGTTAACCTCCTAATGTGATCTAAAGGGGGAGATTGGAGCCCAAAAGAATAGTTTGGTAGTGTGATGATGATTCAATCCAATTACTAGTCAGTCATCTGAGCACATGGAGAGATATGTGAGGACATACAACTTGTGTGCACAAGATACTCAGGAAAGGTACACAGAACAGGATGGATCACACTACACAAATGATACTCGGAGAAGATACACAGGGCAGGATGGATAGCACTATGTAAATGATACTCAGGAAAGGTACACAGGAAAGATGGATAGCACTATGGAAATGATACTCAGGAAAGGTACACAGGATGGATGGATAGCACTATGGAAATGATACTCAGGAAAGGTACACAGGGCAGGATGGATAGCACTATGGAAATGATACTCAGGAAAGGTACACAGGAAAGATGGATAGCACTATGGAAATGATACTCAGGAAAGGTACACAGGATGGATGGATAGCACTATGGAAATGATACTCAGGAAAGGTACACAGGGCGGAATTGATAGCACTATGTAAATTATACTCATGAAAGGTACACAGGATGGATGTATAGCACTATGGAAATGATACTCATGAAAGGTACACAGGGCAGAATTGATAGCACTATGTAAATTATACTCATGAAAGGTACATAGGATGGATGGATAGCACTATGGAAATGATACTCATGAAAGGTACACAGGGCAGAATTGATAGCACTATGTAAATTATACTCATGAAAGGTACACAGGGCAGGATGGATAGCACTATGGAAATGATACTCATGAAAGGTACACAGGGCAGAATTGATAGCACTATGTAAATTATACTCATGAAAGGTACACAGGGCAGGATGGATAGCACTATGTAAATTATACTCATGAAAGGTACACAGGGCAGGATGGATAGCACTATGGAAATGATACTCATGAAAGGTACACAGGGCAGAATTGATAGCACTATGTAAATTATACTCATGAAAGGTACACAGGGCAGGATGGATAGCACTATGGAAATGATACTCATGAAAGGTACACAGGGCAGAATTGATAGCACTATGTAAATTATACTCATGAAAGGTACACAGGATGGATGGATAGCACTATGGAAATGATACTCGTGAAAGGTACACAGGGGAGAATTGATAGCACTATGTAAATTATACTCATGAAAGGTACACAGGGCAGAATTGATAGCACTATGTAAATTATACTCATGAAAGGTACACAGGATGGATGGATAGCACTATGGAAATGATACTCATGAAAGGTACACAGGGCAGAATTGATAGCACTATGTAAATTATACTCATGAAAGGTACACAGGGCAGGATGGATAGCACTATGGAAATGATACTCAGGAAAGGTACACAGGGCAGAATTGATAGCACTATGTAAATTATACTCATGAAAGGTACACAGGGGAGAATTGATAGCACTATGTAAATTATACTCAGGAAAGGTACACAGGGGAGAATTGATAGCACTATGTAAATTATACTCAGGAAAGGTACACAGGGCAGAATTGATAGCACTATGTAAATTATACTCATGAAAGGTACACAGGGCAGGATGGATAGCACTATGTAAATGATACTCATGAAAGGTACACAGGGCAGGATGGATAGCACTATGTAAATGATACTCATGAAAGGTACACAGGGCAGGATGGATAGCACTATGTAAATGATACTCATGAAAGGTACACAGGGCAGGATGGATAGCACTATGTAAATGATACTCATGAAAGGTACACAGGGCAGGATGGATAGCACTATGTAAATGATACTCATGAAAGGTACACAGGGCAGGATGGATAGCACTATGTAAATGATACTCATGAAAGGTACACAGGGCAGGATGGATAGCACTATGTAAATGATACTCATGAAAGGTACACAGGGCAGGATGGATAGCACTATGTAAATTATACTCATGAAAGGTACACAGGGCAGGATGGATAGCACTATGGAAATGATACTCAGGAAAGGTACACAGGGCAGGATGGATAGCACTATGTAAATTATACTCAGGAAAGGTACACAGGGTAGGATGGATAGCACTATGTAAATTATACTCAGGAAAGGTACACAGGGTAGGATGGATATTACAATAGTGGATGTGACACTAGTAGCAATTACAGCCAAACAATTTTAGCAATTGGTTATACTTCCAATTATTTATCTGTGTGTGTGTGTGTGTGTGTCTTTTCTGTCAATAAATCATCATCTTCTTCCACTTCTTCCGTCAAGCGTCGTTGGGAGGAATAATGTGTGCTCCAGCGCCCGGTGGGCGGCACTGGATAGTGTCATTCTGTGTGATTGTACAATGTCTTTGATGTCATCAATCCATTTTCTTCTTGGACGTCCTCTTGGTCTCGTCGCAGATGATCCTTGATGTAAGGCCAGTGATGGTAGTTGATGGTATTTCATTATAATGACATGGCCAAACCACTTGATCTTCTGTCTTTCAATAAATGTGGCACAAGGTGTTGATCCCACTGTCTGTCTGATAACAGCATTTCTTACTCAGTCTCGGATTGTTAAATTGGCAGCTCTCCTCAGGCATCTCATCTCGCAGGTGTTGATTTTGCGAAAGTGTGATTTGGATAAAGTCCAAGTTTGAGATTGGTAGTGTAGGGTTGGTGTGAATATGCTGTTTATTATCTGTTGTTTTGCAGACGTGGGTATATTTGGATGTTTCAGTAAGGGTGATAGTTGATATGTAAGTGCACTAGCTTTTTTTTTTTTCTTTAAAAAAAGAACAATTAACATTTAACAGCATTTTCATAGGAAAGAATTCAGAGCGTAATAATCACTCATGGTGAAACAAATTATAAATGAAGTGCACTGACAAAAGAACATAGGAATCAGAGAGGAATGACAGCCAATTTGGAATTGGAATATTGAATGATATTGCTCTCAATTGAATCATGTCACATTTATCATCTTATATATAAAAGGCGATCTCCATCCGTCTGTCTGTCTGTATGTCCCTATGTCCTTTATGCGCTCGCGAACGGCCCATCCGATTGAGATGAAATTTTCTACACGCCTTCCTTTCATTCCAGCGCAGCCCACTGTCAGATTTTTTTAGTGTGAAATCGGCTGCTTACCCAATATTATTTAATTTTCCATTTTTCATTATAATTTCATATATCTCAGGGGACCTAACTCTGTAAAAGTTATTTCAAGGGGAATAACTTTCTGTATACCTTGTGCCACATTTATTGAAAGACAGAAGATCAAGTGGTTTGGCCATGTTGTTAGAATGCAACATCAGCAACTACCATCACTGGCCTTACATCAAAGATCATCTGCGACGAGACCACGAGGACGTCCAAGAAGATAATGGATTGACGACATCAGAGACATTGTACAACCACACGGAATGACACTATCCAGTGCCGTCCACCGGGCACTGGAACGCAAATTATTCCTCCCCACGACGCTTGACGGCAGAAGTGGAAGATGATGATGATGATGATGATACCTTATAGTCATATTGTGGCATCGTTTTCAAAGATTTATAAACTCTGTGTCTATAGTTATGTACCAGCACTTCTTTATGCTTAAGAAGTTACTGTAGTCATGCAGGTGATTAGAAAGAGTTTTCATTAAAAATAATGGATGGTGTGTGGAAGGACATTCTTTTAAGTTACTTTTTTTGTTGTATGAATTTAATGAGACGCTACCCGCCAGGAGCTGGGCGAAGCCACGCCGGGTCAGATAGACAGACAGACCCACCTTTTCGCTGCAGTTGTCTACTCCTCCTTTTCCTTCTTCTGCTGATGCTGCTGCCGCCGCTCCATTTACCCAAGTTAATTGTTGGGGAAGATGTAAAGATCTTTCAAGTGCTCTTTCTAATGCTTTTTGTAAGTTGGTCTTCGTTTATCTAAGGTTGTTCTAACTGCAACCAATAAATGATTAGACAGACAGGCAGACAGACAGAGAGGGAGGGACGGACAGACAGACAGACAGACAGACAGACAGACAGACAGACAGACAGACGGGAACGGGAACTTATATGACTACTTATATGAATTAAATGAGATGCTCGCCATCAGGGGCTGGGCGAAGCCGGGCCGGATCAGACAGACAGACAGACAGACAGACATATAGACAGACAGACAGACAGATAGATAGTCGGGAACGGGAGCTTATATGACTACTTATATGAATTAAATGAGATGCTCCACACCAGGAGTTGGGCGATGCCGGGCCGGGTCAGACAGACAGACAGACAGACAGAAAGACAGACATACATACATACATACATACAGACAGACAGACAGACAGACAGACAGACAGTCGGTAACGGGAACGAGAACTTATATGACTACTTATATGAATTAAATGAGATACTCCCCACCAGGGACTGGGCGAAGCCGGGCCAGGTCAGCTAGTTGTAAATAAAGTACACTTGTTTTTATTGTGAATTTGAATTATATAGACACTCACTATGTTTTTTAGTTTTAGAATACTGTTAAAACACGTTGTACTATTGATGGCATTATATATACGAAAAGCATATTATCCTTTCAAAACAGAAATCTCACGTACCTTACCGAGACAGTAAATTGACAAGAATTTTGCAAGAAAGTTTGGGTGGTAATGCACGTACGACCATGGTCATTTGTTGCTCCCCTGCCTCATACAATGAGGTGGAGACAAAGTCGACACTTCTGTTTGGACAGAGGTAAGCTTGTGTGGAGAATTGCTACTTTAAATGTTGTCATTTGTTGCCAGCCGAGGAAGAAATATTTGTGAAATAATAGAGAATTAGGTATCGTGCAATTCAGTATGGTAATTGTAATAATGTTGGTTTCGTCATCGTAATTATGATAAAGGTACATGTGTGAAACAGTAAGACTACACATATACTAAGTCAGTATACCACAGTAAAGTCAGGTCTTAGATATGATTGAGCTGCCAAATACAGTAGGCGGTACTACCTACTTTCTATTAACGCTGAATGTTGGGCATGTTATAAGAACAAATAAGCTAAAAAACTTAGTGACAACTGGCAAGATTGAGGGGAAAAGAACAAAGGGAAGGCAGAGAGATAAATATCTAGATGGCTTGGCCACAAAGCAGTACCGAAAGACAAGACTGATCCATGACTGGTGAACGTGTGAGATGGCAAGATACAACACCCATGCTTATCTGGATATGAATGGCACATGATGATGAACATTGCTTCCATCTTTATCATCATACATTTATTTTTGTGCCACCCTTGCGAAGTAAATGAGGTTCATCCCACAAATCATAATTATTGTCGGGAAGACATAGAGCAGGTTTATACTTGATGTCAACTTTTTCAGGTCTGTTGACATCTCTGCTTCGCTGTCGCTGTGTGATGGAGTTACGGACGCAATTTGTAATCCTGCATACTGCGTTTGAAACGTTGCCGCGGGCAATTTGGAAGCAGACCGTCTTGCGTTTGCTTCCATACAATGGTTTGAGACCTGGTTGTTCAGAACCAAATGGCAAACTATTGAACATAAACTCGCCCAGGAATCACAAACAGCCAAAAAAGGATATGCAACATAACTTTTGCTTTTCTTTCTGATTTTACCACATTTCATGTGTCATTAGGCCTCAGGTGATTTGGGATATGCAACTAACTTTCTTTTCCTTTCTGATTTGATCACATTTCATGTGTCGCTAGGCCTCAGCTGATTTAGAACATTTGATACTTTTATGTTTCATGATTTACCAAATTTTAAATGTTATGTTTTAAAATCAGATTTCATGTATGTGTTACTAGGTCTCAACTAATGTTTTATTTCCCCATAGAACATAGACCCTCAGTCATACCAGCTCTTGTAGTTTCTATTCTTTTTTTACTTTTCTTTTCTGAAGGCTTGTGAATGATTGGTTGGATTTTCTAGGAATGGTTTTCTATGGCAGGGAATGGCCATCCCAACACCAAGCCTCTTTTTAATTGTCACTTAGATGATGTAGGTAGGTTATGATGCTGCTTTACTTTGCTTCCATTATGGTCTCTGATAAAACACAAGAGAATACTATAACTTAATATAATGACCGCCTTTGCTTTTGATGGCATGAGGCGTCAGCCGTTTAGAAATCAGTGGCAAACTACTGTACTGATATTACCTAGTAAATCACAAACAGCCAATAAATGCTGGGGTTGATTGCAGCATCCTATAAAAGACATGCAACTGACTTTTAATTTAATATACAGACAGTTTAACTTTCCCCCCACAGCAATGTCTACCTGACTTCTATCATGCTATCATGTGATTGTGATGTCCAGGAACTACATTTATTTTCCAGAGCCAAGACAATTAAGAATGTTGTGTCTGTCAATGAGGAGCTGACAGCAGAAGAATGGAAAAGGAGATACGAGCGTGAGAAAGAGAAGAACAATAAGATGAAATTAATCATTCTGAAGCTGGAGGCTGAGCTGCAATCGTGGAGAAATGGTCAGTAATTTATCAGGGAAATTCACAATTATTTTATTGAGATCTATTGCAGTTTTGTTCCTCAGTTAATATGATTTACAGTAAGTAAAGTTTGTATAACATATCATGTTGGATCTTAAAGCAATATTTTAACTAATTTATCAACATAACTGCCTCTGGATTTTATGAAGTGAAAACGCTAATCCAGTTAATATGTATCAGTGATATATTCACACAGTAAACTCTACTGACTTTATGTGATCTTTCCTAAAGAATGTTTATTGTGTGATTAACTCTTTTCTGTGAATCCCAACCATCGTGTAATGTGTTTTCATTGACCCTTTTCTGTGAATCCCAACCATCATGTAATGTGCTTTCATTGACCCTTGTATGTGAATCCCAACCATCATGTATTATGTTTTTATTGACTCTCTTTTGTGAACAAAACTATACTCCCATTAGTCTGTTGAAATTTCTCTATCATAAGCCAGATACCCTGCCTCTTTACAGACTTATGTGATTTTTATTTCCTGTATTGGTAGCCTCTATCTGTATTGTGCAGTTTGTCATCTGCATTTTATTTTCTGGAGCACAGAGCTATGAAAAATCATTGGTGTTTGTTTATTTCCCTAGGCAAGACTGTGCCAATAGAAGAGCAAGTTGATGTAAAAACTGTTGCACTGGAAAGTGAGGCAGCCAGTCAGGCTGGGCAGACAGTCAAAGACCAAGCTGCTGTCATGCAGTCTAGCTTCATTGGAATGGTCAGTGGTGGAATCAGTGCAATCCCAGAGGCTGAGAAGGCACAGTTTGAAGAAGAGAAGATGAAGTTATACCAGCAGCTTGATGACAAGGTAATTATATAATATATGCAACAAAGAGCAAGTCATTGTTGAAACTAGAACTTATAATCAGCTTTGCAAACTGTTTTGTGGTATTATCAGTCTGAGAATACATGTGAAGACGATGGTATATTTCTGTTCTATGCAAACTCAAGAGATATTTTGATTTCCTGTCATTCCTTTTACAGATTTCCACGCAACATATGCACTTCAAGTTATTAAACATATATTGTAGTAATGTGAGGAAATAATCGCTCCTGTCTGGTGTATTTTACTCATGATGATAGTCAAATGCTTTCGAAAGTTGGCTGAAATGTGTCCTCAGCTGATCATCATCAAGTTGCATCTTTTATTTTGTAGGCATTCTAAGGCAGTATGTGTCCTACCTATCTCATCCTACAGCTATTGCAGTTGTAGTTCTGTCACCAGCTTGCCTGTATGCATTCAACTTCTGCTATAATCTATATTTACAGCGCATGTGTCTAACCATGTTTTAAATATTTCATATATCTTTCATTATCGTCTTCATATATCCTGCCACATGTCATTCGGTTTCATATGTCCTGCCACTTGACTTAGGCTTTCATGTCTCTTCATAGATCTTTGGTATTTTTTATTAATTAGTTGGATGATATTCCTTCATGCCACATCTTAGTCCATCCAGCATAATGTCTCTCGGTCTGCCTCTATCTCTTCTACCATTGATCTTACAGTCATCAAGTGTTCTTCAATGTCTCTCTTCTCATTACATGACAGAAGAACACTGGCACATCATTTATCTTAGCCTACTAATTTATGGTTTTGTGTATACAACTTTTGTGTATATATATGCTGACTCTGTGGTGAAGTGGTTACAAACGCCATTAGTAATCCCGCATACCACGGTCAAAACACAGTGGTGGATGATGTGGCTGCAGAGCCTTGTGTTGGTTTTCATAAAATGGTTTGAGTGCCGGTCATTCAGAAAGCAATGGCAAACTACTGAACGTAAACTTGCCAAGAAATCACAAACAGCCCCAAAAAAATGTTAGAGTTGACTGCGACATCCTGTAAAGGATATGCAACTAAATTAGAGTATAATTTATTCTCTTTTTGAATAAAATGGGTTGTGATCTACGTTCAGTGCCATATACAAATCAGGTGAAGGATGAAATTTAACCTTTTGCCTAACTATTTGCTCTTTAAACAATGAAGTCCTTTAAGCATTTATCTCTTTCAAAGGCTTATTCAGTTTCACTAACATTTTATACACACAGGATGATGAGATCAACAGCCAAGGCCAGCTCATTGAAAAGCTCAGAGAACAGATGTTGGAGCAGGAGGACCTCATTGCCAGCTGCAGAAAAGATTATGAGAATTCACAGGCTGAGATGGCTCGCATTCAGGCTGATAATGAGTCTGCCAAGGAAGAGGTGAAAGAAGTGCTGCAGGCTCTAGAAGAACTTGCAGTGAACTATGACCAGAAGTCCCAGGAAGTGGAAAACAAGGCTAGGGAAATTGAGATGCTTACTGAGGAGATTAACCAGAAAACGGTAAATGTCTGTTGTTGCTATAGATCATGTACAGATTGTTGTGCCTGGCAGTCCTCTTATATGTATCAGTCTGTAGCTGGGGAAAGATTTACTCCGGCTGCATACAATTCTAGGCATCAAACCAGCCTTGTTGGTTGGTGAATCTTCTAGAGGGCTGTGACTTTTAACTTTAAGTCCAATACATTTGCATTCAGGTCATTTGAGTTCTGAACAGGACTTGCATTTATCAGAGCGAGGCTGGTGTACAGACTATTGCATTTATCAGAGTGAGGCTGGTGTACAGACTATTGCATTTGTCAGAGCGAGGCTGGTGTACAGATTATTGCATTTATCAGAGTGAGGCTGGTGTACAGACTATTGCATTTATCAGAGCGAGGCTGGTGTACAGACTATTGCATTTATCAGAGTGAGGCTGGTGTACAGACTATTGCATTTATCAGAGCGAGGCTGGTGTACAGACTATTGCATTTATCAGAGCGAGGCTGGTGTACAGACTATTGCATTTATCAGAGTGAGGCTGGTGTACAGACTATCTTCCCAGCTCTGTACACCACCTTCAAGGCACTGTGTTGCAGAACTCTCCTTCCCCTCTCCAAGCTTAGAAATCAATGCGGTGTACAAGATCAGTATTGTCACTTCCCACCTGTGAAAGGCATATTAGGTTGTCACCAAGTAATGTTTCAGCACAGCATGTATGGAATGAATGGGGTTACAATATTGTACAACAGTAACATGAGATATTTTGGGACGGAAAAAGGTTGAGGCAAGGAGATAGTCACCTCACCTCATAATGCAGTAATCTGTTAAATTGTGACATTATGCTATCTCTAGTTTCAGAATTTGCCGTGGGATTACTTTTACCATCACATATAATAAATTACTGGTGGTGTTTGTGTTTTCACATATCTAATTTGATTTACTGTGCAGCATTTGTAGAAGCTAAATTATCTTTGGATAAACTGCAGAACCTTTTGAAAAGCCAAGTTGTAAATCTTCTCCTTTATATGCTTCATACACAGTGGTGTTTATTGCTTAAGCTTTACTGTTTATCCATCTTTTGCAGAAATTGTATATTTTCCTTGCTGTTAACTGTAAATTGGTTAGGGAAACTAAATGTAGGCAGTCTAGATTTTTTGGCTTTTTATGAAAAGAAATAAAATAAATAGATAACTTGGTGACTTCTTCTTCTTCTTTCGTTCGCTTGAAATATGTCTATAACTGCAATGCTGTCTCTTGTATGAATTGAACTGTCTTTTTCAGTTCACACAGAGGTCCATAGAGTTTGTCTTCCACTGTCGTCACTCTAGGCCAGAAGGTTTGCCTAGATATGTTATATTTTGGGCAGTCTTAGAGTATGTGCTCTGCTGTCTGCGACGCCAATCCACATGTGCACATGGCTGTTTCACCAATCTTGAATTTTGTATACATGTGGTTGCGTAATCTATTGTGTCCTGTTCTGAGGCGCAGAATAATGACTTGTTCTGGTCTATCCATAACGTGGTAGTCATCTTGAGCAGGTTTTGGTGGCTTTCTGACTGATTTGATCATTCTTTTCTTTTGGTGGTATGTAACGGGCACATCAGGCTGTTCTTCTTTGGCTCCTTCCTTAGCCAGTTGATCAGCTCTGTCGTTTCTGGGTACTCCACAGTGGGATGGTATCCACTGTATGGTGACCTTATGCTGACTGCTAAGTTCAGAAAGTAGTGTAGATAACTTGGTGACAACTGGCAAGATTGAAGGCAGAAAAACACCTGGAAGGCAGAAAAACACCTGGAAGACAGAGAAGTAATTATCTGGATGGCTTGGCCATTTGGTACGGTCGAGACAAGAACACAGAGTTGATTCAAGACTATGGTGATTGTGTGAGGTGGCAAAACATGACCGTCCATGCTTGTTGATATTTCTGAGTGATTACTCCTTTATGTGGTGCCTATCTGATAATGGTTATGATATTCAGCTAAACAATGTTACTTGCCGTTTTTTAATCATTTGTATGTGCTAACAGCATTTCTAATGTCATTGTTTCTTATTATTCCTCTCATCATTGTTACATTAAGTACCATCTCTGTTTTTCTTCTGATTTTAACCTCCATTGGAGCATAAGCACTCAAGCATCTCATGCCAAGCCCTCCTATCCGTTGCTGCCTCTTGTAGTTCCTTCATTGTCTTTCCCATTTTATTTATGTTTCTAATTCTCTTCTCCATGTATTTAGGTCTCCCTATATTTCTTTTGCCTTGTGGATTCAAGAGTGCTAGTTGCAGATATTATTATTTGCAGGCATTTACAGCTTTTAGTATATAGTCATTTAAGAAAAACTTTGAAAATAATATTCTGATAATCTCCCTGAATATGACATTGTAAATAATCGTTTCAGACAAAACTGAATAGCATCCAGACTGAATTAGAACTGTTACGTGACTCCTCCACGCATCAGAAGAAGAGGGTGGTGGAAATGATGTCCAGCCTGCTGAAGGACCTTGGTGACATTGGCTCTGTCATTGGAGGCAGTGCTGTAGATAATAAGGTATTGGATGTTTTTCTTGTCGCTTTGTAGTTGTCTTTTGTTCTGATCACATGAAGAACCTGTAGTTGCCATAAAATATACAATAAACTGACAAATTCTGAACAAAAAACGTTAGTACTAACTGTCTAAGTGGTTTTTATTTCAGATCTGAGTATATTTATGAAATCAATTTTAAATTTCAGCATATGTCGTCACCTTGATACAAATGAACTCTCATTGTTTTAGCTTTGCAAAAGGCTTAGAAAATGTGAGCATTGTTTAAATTGTGCTGACAGTGTACTTTTCCATGTTGTCATTTGCAGTACAGTCACAACTATTCCAGAATTCAAGTGAAAGAAACAGCCAGTGTGTGAAAGAAAGAAGGCATCTGGCTACATAAACCAATACATATATATATATATATATATATATATATATATATATATATATATATATATATATATATATATATATATATATATATATAACACAATACAATAAACCATATACATAAACCAGCACTGTGACTAATGGGATAGTGAGAATCAGTTGTATAATGTCCCTGTCATGTCAAGTCGAGGGTTTGAAGTCATCTGTGGGTGATTTGGAAGTAGACTGCTTTTCACTGATTTTGATGGTATGAGGTGCCGGTTGTTCAGAAAGTAATGGCAAACTACTGAACTAACATTGCCTAGTAAACCACAAACAGTCAATAAATGATGAGGTTGATTGTAGCATCCTGTAAAGGACTTACAACTGTCTTTTTAAAACATTAATGGTACATTCAATCCTTCGGTCTGGACACTTACAAATATTGTTTGGCTCCCCGAGTATATATTAAATTTACAAATAATTCCCCTCTGAGAAAATGTGAATGAGCCTGATTGTACTGCAACAGCTTTGTAGCTGAGGTGGAGGCGATAAACTTGCAGTAAGAGCTCTCTTTGATAATTCTTCCAACGTGGTTATTTTCACTGGTACTAGAATCGTGCTTGGTTTATGTAAAAGTCATTGGCATCTGCTTATCAGAATTCAGCAACATTGTGGAAACCATAACCTTACAACATATACCGTCACATTCTAACACTGTTGTGTCAATCAGGTGCCATCTCCACAATGAAGGTTGGCTGGAATGGATCTCCAACACTGTCTCTCGCCTTGATTGTACTTTCTATCAGACTGCTTTTTGTCATCTCTTGATATCTTCGCTCTCATATCGATGTATACCTTTGCTCGCTTCCCTTTAACCTTATCCTCTTTACATAACCTTACAGTTATGTAGAGGACAGTGAAAAGGCAAGTTTCCAAGAGAAAGGTACGCAACCAGAGGACATTCATGTTGAAGATAGAATAGGCAATTGCAGAAATGAAAACTGGAATGTGATCATTGAGAGAATTGAGCCTAGCAGAGACACGAAAGAGAATGACATTGTACACATTCACATTATATATAAAACCAGGAATTGATTGAGGAATGATGCTTGGACTGTAGATAACTCGATACAAAATAGCTCATCATGTAGCTGGTCCTTTGCAGAATGCCGCTCTCATCATGGCCCTCCGACAAGTTTCAATCTCTTGCCATTTTCTTGCCTCAAATTTATGAAGTAAGAGTAGCCAGATATTGGAAATTGGAGTGACGTCTTTGAGGATAGCGGTAAAACATTTGTACTTGTAGTAACATCCTGTAGAGCTTCAGAAAGAAAAGTATGTAGAATATGTTGATGTGACTTGATGATTTTATTATTCAAAATGACATGTTCTTGTACTTTACAGCCCAACAGTGGGGCTGGGGAGAAGCTGGAAGAAGAGTTCACTATAGCTCGCTTGTACATCAGCAAGATGAAGTCAGAGGTGAAGACCCTAGCTAACCGTGCAGCAAACCTGGATGCTGCGCAAACTGATAGTCAGAAGAAGCTGGAAGATGCAAGCTCCGAACTCTCAGAATGTCAGCTGAAGATCCAGCAGGTGAGTTAGATTTTGATTAATTTGGTTATTTCGGGATTTGAATTTTAAATATTGAGCACAACCCACTGCTGGCAACGCTGATTGTATTCTGGTATGAACCTAAGGTCTATCCACGTCAATATGGAAGCACTATACTCGAGTTTCACCCTCGTTCGTCAGTAGTGCATATCCCTGACCGGATCCGGAAACAAGCCCCGGATCACTGGTGTGTGAAGCGGGTGTGTAACCACGCAGCACAAGTTGGACACACAGCCAAATTATCATAACAGAATATCACAACGTCACCCATCGTAGGCTATGCTCAAGATTGCCCAGTCGCCGCGACTGACGTCCGTCAATCGATGTGGACCCGAAACGATCAGGACTTCTCACTGGCAAGGAACACCAGGCCTCCTAAATCCAATGAGCAATAATCAATTGATTAATTTGGTTATTTCGGGATTTGAATTTTAAATATTGAGCACAACCCACTACTGGCAACGCTGATCGTATTCTGGTATGAACCTAAGGCCTATCCACGTCAATATGGAAGCACTATACTCGAGTTTCTTTAACCAGAGAGCAGATTGTAGCTGTATTGGCCAGTACACTAGCTTACTGTAATGCTGGTCTAGTTGTGGCTGGGTTTGTTTCTTGACCTCTGTGGATGTTACTAGATAGATCAGTCATCAAAATCATAAGGAACATGCACCATACTTTATGGGGGTGTTCTGTGGATTAGGGGTTAGTGAACAGTTTGAAATCAGCCGCAGGCGATTTGGAAGCTGATTGCCTTGTATTGATTTGCATGGTATGAGTTTTAGCCATTCAGAAAGCAATGGCAAACTACTAAACATTTCCTTGTAAATCACAAACGGCTAATATATGCTGGGGTTAATTGCAGCGACCTGTAAAGGATATACAGCTAATTAACATAACAACAGAACATGTGGAATAGAGAAATGATACTTATGCATAAAAATAGTAGGCAATGAAAGCAAAGGAAGACGGAGATCAGTGCCTGTGGAAAGCTTACTCGGCTAGGAAACAATAATATAAGTGTCAGCTTTGTTGATACATCACATGACAGAGAATTAGAGAAACATGATCACCAATGTCTGCTCTAGTACAGAAACCTGAAGATGTTGACCTGGCCTGGTAGAATGAGTACCAGATTCTTCTCTGGGAAAGTCAAGGCCAGTATGTTACCTCTCATTGCTGTTTGGTCATGATAGATGTAGCTGTTGTCAGATTATCCTGACTGCACATTGAAGCATTCAGTCCATAAATGCTTGGATCCGCTCCTCAGTATCTCTCTGTGTGTAGCGGTCGATGACACCAGCTCTGTGTTGGTTCACTATACCTCTTTGGTCTCCTGCATAGCACTCTTGTACGGCTTTATCCCTTTTGACTTGATGTTCCTGCAGTCTGGTCAAGGTTGCAGAGTCACAGTTGTTTCTTTATTCATTGTTTTGTTTCAATAGTTATTAAATTAAACAAGAAAAACACTGTTTCTAAAGAACTAACTCAAGACATAATCTATTCTGTACCCCATAACTTCTGTCTTGATGGTAGATATTGCATACATCACAGATCATGCAGTGAGCGAGTTCTTTAAAAAACATCTTGTTTACTTTAGTAACTGTTTTTATGAAACAGCCTATTATGTTTATGTGTCTTTTCAATATGTGGTGTTGATTTTGGGTTGCTTTTTTTCTTTTCTGTTTGATTTGCAGTTTTGTTACATATTGTATCTCTTACTTAACCAATGTTATTGATTGCAGTATGAAGCAAAGATGGCAACCTTGACTGAAACAATTAAAGATGTGGAGCACAAAAGAAGACAGTTGGAGGAAAATGTTGATTCTCTTAATGAGGAGGTAGCAAGATATAAGGCCAGTGGTAAGTTCTCATGTTTGTGTGTTTTTTAAAACCAAGTGTACTCAGCAGAGACCAAGAGAGAAGTTTTCTCTGATCAATGTCTAATAACTGGTGGAAGGACATTATGCTTCCACTGATGGAGTCAGTGTGATGTTCAGTTATTTTGTATATCTTGCAGGAACTAATAGATTTTGTTATCAGCATATAATATAGTAGTGGGTCATTTGGTTTATGAGTGCAATTTTCTTGGAGGTCTTAACCATTAGGTTAACCCTTTACAGGGCAGACGATTGTCCATTTTTTAGCCCTGAACGGGCAAGATTTTTTCAGGTTCGCTAAAATTTCGGGTTGCGTTAGTAAAAACATCACAAATAAGGTGTTAGTCAACCGATTTTAGTTAAATAAACAACACAATGAAGGGAAAAGCATGCAGAATATGTTACTCACGTGATTGTTGCCGGTAATCCATATATGAACACAAATATTTACGAAATACGGCATGTTGTTTGTGATTTTCCGTCATCTATACAGCAATTTACAAACAATTTTCAGAATCATAATCACTTTCTTTAAAGTCCGACTCACGACTGCTAATGCAAAGTAACGCTTTGCACTGATATCTAGCTCCGATTAATAATCAACTTCGTGCCCTTTAATGTCATTTAAATTGAACAGAGCGAAATCTCGGCTATCACTTGAAGAATCGCCGAAATCCATTTTGAAAAACAGCGTAAAAATCCCGAAAACTATCAAAAAAAGTCCGTTAAAGTCTGTTCAAAGTCATTGTAGCGCGTTTACAAATGGCGGCCACGTTGTCAAGCTATCGGCGAAAGTGAAAGTAGTCATCGGAAGTGTCGGAAAACCGAGAGATCGCATTTTTAAAACGACTAGTCGTCAAAGACGCGATTGGGCGCTATGCCCGTTTAACGCATCGAACGCTATCAGGCGCTGTGCCTGTTAAAGGGTTAAGACATTACGCTGACAATTTCAAGAGCGTAGTTAATAGTTCGATGCCAGCTCTTGTTGTGGGCTGTGGGAGGAAAAGCCTGGCCACTTATTATTTTGTGCACTCAGGCCTACAAAGAAATGTGATGGTCCTATGATTTCACATACCCACAGCCGGTTCTTGCTGTGGGACTTTTTTATTTTTATTTTTTTTATAGTATGTAGTGTAAAGTGTAGTTCATATATTCCATATTTCTGTTATTGATTGTACTTTCTAGACGCTTGGAATATGTTTACAAACTATGTAATCATTTAATATGTTTTTCTGTGTTTGCTGCTTCTTCTCATTTACTGTTCTAGTAACGTCTGCACAAGGAGTCTGCTTTTTATATATGGCTTATTTTAGAACTCATTAAGCATTGTGTCACTGTTTGTGGATGTTTGTCTCTATGGACCAGTGTCCAGTATTCTATTGACTGGAAGCATGTAAATATTGCAGAAGAGCAGACAGACTATCATGGTCTACAGAGAATGTGGCAGCAAGGGGTGGTCTGAGGATCTGGTCGAAGGTCTATGGACCGCTGAATGAACTGAAAAAGACTGTTAGATTCATACAAGAGACAACATTGCAGTTATAAACATATTTCAGGCGAACGAAAGAAGAAGAAGAAGAAGTCACTCAGAGGTAAAGCAAGATGGACAATGGACAAATAATCAGATTGCAACGGGCACCATTAGTATTAGAACTCTTTGCTGGTTGTTGAAGATGCGGACTGAGCGCTTATGGGAATACCCTGAGTGCAATGATGTTGATTCTAGACTCATCTCAACTCTTAATTCGTATTCTGTTGCCATGATGTGATTATCATTATGTTATTGTTTCTTTGGAAACATCTATTATTAATTTTGTTGCCATCACATTTTCAGAAACAGTGCACGCTACAGTAACCCAGAAGGTCCTGGAAACATCCAGTAAACTGCAGTCTGAAATTGAGATGAAGGAAGCTCTGGAGAAACAGATGCAAAGCCACAGGGAGCAACACCAGAAGCAGCTGTCTGGGCTGAGAGAGGAAATTGCTGAAAAGCAATCTCTTATTGATGAACTTAAAGAGTGAGTTTTTGCCTACTGCTGAGTTCTGTTTAATATTTTGTTCTGTACCAAATTCAGATGTTGGTAATGGAAATGGGTTATTTATTTTTTCATTCTGTTGCTCTCTGCATCTTTAGTTTGGACATTGTTTTTAGAACTATCATCATCATTATGGGTCCTGCCAGCTGGCGTAGGCATTCATGTCTCTCCACAGATCTCAGTCCTTGGTGTTGTGGATCAGTTCTACTGATGACATTCCTCCATGCCATCACCTTACACCTTCAGGTATCACTTCTTTCGGTCTGCCTCAGCCTCTTCCACCGCTGATCTTTCGAGTCATCACTGTGTTCTCTAATGCCTCTCTTCTCATGATATAACCGAAGAACACCACTTGTCTCTTTCTTATAGTTGTGTATAATGTTCTACAGGCAGTCATGGTTAGTTACTCTGACTGTCCAAGGTATTTATAACATTCATCTCAGAAATCACATCTCCGCTGTTTCCAAGCTCTTTTAATTTCTTTGTTCACAGCCAGAACTATAAGAAGTAGAATTGTTTAACCCCGGGAAGGTTAACCCGGTCAACAAATGCCCGCAAAAGTCGGATGTGTCGGCCTAACGGCGCAAGAACGCAGCTCTGTTGTAAGCAGGCACAACACAATCACATCCGGAAAAAAAACTCCGGATGAACAAAGAAGAAGAAGAAGAAGAAGAATTGTTTCATGTGCCATGTTGCCATATTTGTTGACATCTTATTGTCACCAACTGCATGCTTGGTAAGGACAAGTAGTTAGCTAATACTATAGAAGATTGAATTATTTTGTTGGCTGTGTGGGTGTGGAGTGTCCCATAGGTACAGTGCCTGCCTTATGCAGACCTGGTTTGATTCATGGTGTGAACTAAAGATCCTTGGGTAGAGGATCAGATGTCTAGTCTCTTGGATAAGGCTGACAAACTCTGAGGACCCTGTTCAGTTGGCACACATTAAAAATCCCCTGGTATTTAAAAATAAAAAAGAACAGAAGAACTACCCACAAAGGAGTTAAAAAGGTTAAAGACGAGAGGATCGGCTTCATTGCATCAAGTTTTACCCCACCTGGCTTGGCCTGTTTCCACAGAATGTCATCCTGCTTGCCGAGAGCATCATACAAAGTACGGACTCTGTAGTACCAGCAATAATCGACAGGGGGTTTTCCAATTTCCTCTGCATCGAAAAATTGCTCTCGTGGTCTGAAAATGAACTCGCGACCTTCATAGCTGGAGACAGATGGTCTTACCACTTCACTCTGTTGACCCCTCACTAAGTATATGTATCAAATGTGTGATTCTTGTATATAATTACTATTGAGTGTCAGATGAACATATTCCTAAGGCCATTCTCTATGGGCAATTGGTAGTAGAAAAATTGCACATCCTCAGTGGTGATTCAAAGATACATGCAAGTAAAACATGAAAATGGTAGGCATAAACACAACAGCCTGGTGGAAATGGCTTGTAGCAGTAATACATAAAGGTGCACTGTAAGGAATAAGATGTGTTGAAATTGCTGAAAGGAGACTACTTCAGTAAGCAAAGGAAACAATAATTCTTTGAAAGGAAAACCAGGCTGTGGAACTGGACACTCTGTTCATAGGGTGTGTCAACCCATAGTCAGAATTAAGAAGGCTATTATACTATATTTCATCACATAATTCTGTAGCATGTGAGACCTGGCAGTGACTGTCTTGTCTTACTGGCAGTGAGATCATGTTTAGTTGACAATCTTAACAAAGATCTCAACAGTTCATATCAGTACATTTTGTTTAGCATTTAAGTTCAGAAGAGTAATTTTGTTTTAATGATTGCTTACCTGAATGTTATATTTAGTTCATTTACTAGCTCATCATCATTAGTTTATTAATTTTGCTCCAGGAAAGTTGCTTTAGACTGTCTGTCTGTCTGTTTTTGCTGCTTCTGTGTTCATGTTTCTGAACCTCAAAATTAATAATTTGCTTGTCAGCTTCTGTATCATAACACCTTATACTGTAATTACTACCTCAGAAGTCAGAGAAAGTTTGTGGGATGGCGAGGGACACTTGTAATAGGGAAAGCAAACCTACATGTCACACATAATCAGTCTGGTGTACTCACTAGTACTACAAGTAGTAGTAGTAGTAGTAGTAGTAGTAGTAGTAGTAGTAGTAGTAGTAGTAGTAGTAGTAGTAGTAGTAGTAGTAGTAGTAGTAGTAGTAGTAGTAGTAGTAGTACAAATGTGGACTATGCTTGAGTTCAAAGCGAGTGAACACACACACACAAATTAGAATTTTTCTTTTATAGGATTCCATCTTAGTATAATTTATGAATATTTTTTTTTTTTTAATTTAATTTGAGTTTTGGAAAGTGTTTACAGTCCTGGTTTTATTTTACATCAAGGACATTGTGTCGTTATAATTTTAAAGTGTGTGTGTGTGTGAGAGAGAGAGAGACAGAGAGAGAATAGGACAGTATATATGTGTGTGTAAATATATAAACAACAAAAACATTAAAAACATTTTCAATTTTCATGTCTTTAGTACAAACCAGAAGTTAACACTGGCTTTGGAAAAGATGCAGAAAGACTATGATGCACTCAAGGCAGAGGAAGCTGAGAAGACAAACAGATTGTCAGAGCTGAGTTTCCAGATGGAGAAACGTGAGCAAGCCAGGGAGGACCTGAAAGGCCTTGAAGAGACTGTGGCCAAAGAGCTTCAGACCCTACACAGTCTGAGAAAACTCTTTGTTCAGGATCTTCAGAACAGAGTGAAAAAGGTTGGTATTGTCACTTTTTTTATATTTCATGGGGAAAATGTATCTTTTGAATTCATGATAGATTACAACTTGTATTACATCATTACACAATTATTATCCAGATGGCGTCACTTAGATCAAATTTGCATTAAGCAAAAGCATCATTCCGCGGTTAATTATGATTACCCTATGATCTAGTTTTAAGACATCGTAATGTAATGTTATATATATATATATATATATATATATATATATATATATATATATATATATATATATATATATATATATATATACATATATATATATACACACACTCTTCTTTACAGCAGTGAAACCTGGACAACTTACTCACACCAAGAGAAACGTTTAAACAGCTTTCATATGTGGTGTCTGCGAAGAATACTTGGTATTAAGTGGCAAGACAAAATCACAAATACTGAAGTATTGGAAAGATCAGGTTGTGTGACGGTTTATTCCATGCTCAGTCTTCGTAGACTTAGATGGATAGGACATCTTAGGAGGATGGATGATGGTAGAATACCAAAGGACATCTTTTTTGGTGAAATACAGATGGGTAAGAGATCTCAGGGTCGGCCTCTACTACGATACAAAGATGTGTGTAAGCGGGACATGATTGATACAGGCATTGATAATGCACATTGGGAGCAAGTTGCCGCTGAACGTGTTGCATGGAGGGCAAACATCAGAAATGGAATAAAGACAAAGGAGAAAATTATTGCAGATAAGTCACACACCGAGCATGTGAGACGTAAGATGGTGCATGATGGTGGAAATAACCACGTGTTCACATGCACCCACTGTGAACGAACATTTACAGCGCGAATTGGCCTTACCAGTCACATTCGTTACCGCCATGGGTAAAAGTTATTATGCCTTTTTGAAGCACAAACTATCGCCTGTCAAGACGGCAAGGTGCCAATGATGATATATATATATATATATATATATATATATATATATATATATATATATATATATATATATATATATCCTAAGAAGTAACTTCTGTGTGTGTAACTATTTATGGATATGTGCGTGTATGTGTATGTGTGTGCGTGCGTGCGTGCGCGTGCGAGAGAAAAATAGTGTGTGTGTTTGTGGGGGGGGGGGGTGTGAGTGATGTGTCATGCACATGCCTGAGTGTACAGATGTCCAATAATTGTTATAAAATAGACAACTAAAAAGTTTGTTGCTGTCAGTCTGCTATCAATAACATTATTTTATCAGATATTTTTTGATCTGATTGATTTTCTGGACTGTCTGATAACATTTGGCAGTCCATCTCAGCTTTCTCTAATAACTACAGTGCCTGCCTCAGTTTATTCTGTGTTGTAAAATGTGCACTTTGCGATTTTGATTCTTTTATGTAAATTTTCTGGTGGCATATATTCTGTTAAGCCAGATCCTGGTCTGAAGATCATCACTTGATCTCCACTTAGTTTTTGTTTACCCCAATATATGCTGAATTACCTACTCTTGGCAGATCACCTGTTGGCAGTGAGTAATGTAATCTTTATTATCTTAAATAGTTTACAGGAAACTAACCGCTGCAAAGATGGTTAGATTTCAGTGCATTGTACACATATTTTCAACATATCGATCAGTAAAGTCCTGGGAGTTGCAGTGTGTCAATGACCAGCATTCTTGTCTGTTGGCCTTGTGTTCATGGGTTTGAATTTACATTGAGGCGGATTTATTTTGAAAATTGAATTGGGTTCCCTGGTCGACCCAGCTAAAAAGTATAACAGGATATGTCTGGGGAAATAAAGGTGATTGGCTTGATACTTACCACATCACCCCCCTGTGTTTGGTCTGTAAAAGTATGAGTGAGTAAGTAAAGAACGCTTTAATATGCATTAAGTCACAGTGACTGGCTTGATACTTACCACATCACCCCCTGTGTTTGGTCTGTAAAAGTATGAGTGAGTAAGTAAAGAACGCTTTAATATGCATTAAGTCACAGTGACTGGCTTGATACTTACCACATCACCCCCTGTGTTTGGTCTGTAAAAGTATGAGTGAGTAAGTAAAGAACGCTTTAATATGCATTAAGTCACAGTGACTGGCTTGATACTTACCACATCACCCCCTGTGTTTGGTCTGTAAAAGTATGAGTGAGTAAGTAAAGACACCTTTAATATGCATTAAGTCACAGTGACTGGCTTGATACTTACCACATCACCCCCTGTGTTTGGTCTGTAAAAGTATGAGTGAGTAAGTAAAGACACCTTTAATATGCATAAGTCACAGTGACTGGCTTGATACTTACCACATCACCCCCCTGTGTTTGGTCTGTAAAAGTATGAGTGAGTAAGTAAAGAACGCTTTAATATGCATTAAGTCACAGTGACTGGCTTGATACTTACCACATCACCCCCTGTGTTTGGTCTGTAAAAGTATGAGTGAGTAAGTAAAGAACGTCATTAAGTCACACTAGGCATATGGTTCTAGACCTCTATTCGTATAAACACGAGGTGGATGATGATGTCATTGTGACTGCCTTTACTTCCCAAGATATTTCCTGGTACCCATTTTAGGCAAAGTTGACCTGGAAGCCCAGGTCAATTAAAAATTTGCAGTTCTGCCATGATGCGGATGGAACCCATGACCGCCGGTCTGGAAGGCGAGCATCTAGCCACTAGGCTACCGCAGCTAGCACCATAATCCCAATACACCTTAAGGTGGGTAAAGATGTCCCTTACTTACTTTCCTACTAAATTATAATACTGGTAAACAATACAAGAAATAAATTGTCTGTCGTAGGTTGCTGTCAAGAAAGACGATGAGGAGGATGAAGATGCTGGTGGTCATGTTGCTCAGAAGCAGAAGATTTCATTCTTGGAGAACAACCTTGAACAACTAACAAAAGTTCATAAGCAGGTCAGTAGTATTGATGCCTAGAATACTTAACTACAGTGTTTGTTACTTCTTCTGTCTCTTAACCCTTTACAAGGCATAGCGTCCGTTACCGGCCGATCTCTAAATACGAGCGTAGCGTCTGATTCCGGCCGATACTATTATGCATTGTAAAAACGCGATCTCTCGGCTTTCCGATACTTCCGTCTGCTACTTTCACTTTCGCCGATAGCTTGACAACGTGGCCGCCATTTGTAAACGCGCTACAATGACTTTGAACAGACTTTTACGGACTTTTTTGGATAGTTTTTGGGAGTTTTACGCTGTTTTTCAAAATGGATTTTGGCGATTCTTCAAGTGATAGCCGAGATTTCGCTCTGTTCAATTTAAATGACATTAAAGGGCACGAAGTTGATTATTAATCGGAGCTAGATATCAGTGCAAAGCGTTACTTTGCATTAGCAGTCGTGAGTCAGACTTTAAAGAAAGTGATTATGATTCTGAAAATGTGTTTGTAAATTGCCGTATAGATGACGGAAAATCACAAACAACATGCCGTATTTCGTAAATATTTGTGTTCATATATGGATTACCGGCAACAATCACGTGAGTAACATATTCTGCATGCTTTTCCCTTCATTGTGTTGTTTATTTAACTAAAATCGGTTGACTAACACCTTATTTATGATGTTTTTACTAACGCGACCCGAAATTTTTACAGAACCTGAAAAAATCTTGCCCGTTCAGGGCTACAAAACGGACAAGCGTCTGCCCTGTAAAGGGTTAACCCCCAGGGAGCAGAGGCTAGCATATGCTAAATGCTCCTATCTTTTGCCATCTCCTGCAGTTCCCTCCAAGTCTACCCCATTTTATTCATCTCTGTCTCTTATTCTCTTCTCCATGTGTTTTTAGGACTTCCTCTGTTTTTTTGCCCTGTTTTCCAGAGAAAGGTCTTTCTGGCTACACTACTAAGTTTACTCAGTGTGTGTCCTTTCCAGTGTCAGCATCTTTTCCAAACCTCTTGATTCACTGGAATTTGTTTAGGTGTTTTCATAAGCTGCACATTAGTAACTATCACACCATTGTAGTCCTTTGTTCCTGTGCAGAAGTAAGTTCACGAGTGTTTGTAGTTTATTAGTAATTGTTTTTGTCATTCTTCATGTTTCTGATCCATACAGCAATACAGATTTTATGTTAGAGTTAAATGTTCTAAGTTTGAAACTAAGTTTCATTTCTTTCACACTTTTCTGGTGCTAGGTGTTTGCTCCACCTTGGGGATGGGTCCACCGGGGTCATAACCTCTATGTGTCTTACTCCTGTTGTAATCTACACCCTGTATACCGCTGTAATTGTTGCATGCCGCTGCCCCACATATTGTTTGCTAAGTGTGCAAACTCAGCATTTGCCTAGCCCTTGGGAAATGCCTTGCACCTTGTGCATCATGATTCAATCACTTCTCACAACAGCTTTGACTTGGACAGGCCAGTAGAAAGACAGCTTCTCCCACCTGCTGTTTGTCTTTTATCTGCCTGTTTTCATTTTCTAACTTTATTAAATTCTGTGTATTTTCCACGGGCTCTGATTTCAGTAGTTCTGATTTCACTATTATTTACATATGCTTTTTTAAAAATTGTTCCTTCCTTCTATTTTTTTTAAAGGGTTTCCAGTATTATCCATATTTTATGTTTTCATCCCATTTCCAGGGTCATCTATTTATGATTCCAGATGTTTTTAACCTGATGCTAGCAGTCTTCCATACTTCCTCATCCTCTGATCTAGAAATATTTAAATCTAGAAATATTTAAAGGTCTATTAGCGAACACCCCTCCTGGTAGCGCTGCCATGCTATAAGTCCTGTGACATAATTTATAGTCAGTCTCTGTTAGTCCTTCCATGTTTGAGTCCAGGATAATTTTGCAGAACCTGGTCAGCACTACCCTGTAAACTAGTGAACAGAGAGAGATGTAGAAGTTCACTGAGCTGGCTTTTGTTAGTGCTTCACTGTTGCTTGCTGTGTGGACCCAACAATCTGTTAATTGTTATAGATTTTATTAGAAACTGTCAGAACTAGCTTATTTCCAATTAATTAAGACACTTTCATATAAGCACTCATTTTATTTTATTTTTATTGCATTATTATGTTCCTTTAGTTTCCCTCTTCTTTCTATTGATTTGTATATTTTGTGTCATATCACAGCCACCATAAGGTAAAGCTAACCTCGCACCAGCTGTAGAGGTGTGAAGTATTGGCTCTATAAAGATACAAGATCTGTTGTTATGTAAATTACCTATTTGTCGACTATTCTGACAGTATATTCATTGTTCTGTTGCCATAATTTCTGGTCATTTTTGTGTTTGTTGACAAAGAAATGTGTGATTATGTTTATGCCACTTGTCTGTCAAACTGACTAGTTACATGTCATATTTATTTTGATATTAGTTGGTGCGTGATAATGCTGATCTTCGCTGTGAGCTCCCGAAGCTGGAGAAGAGGCTGCGTGCTACTATGGAAAGAGTCAAATCTCTGGAAACTGCTTTGAAAGAGGCCAAAGAAGGCGCAATGAGAGATCGTAAGAGGTAAACAGTTTTCTCCAGTATTCACTTATTCTTTTCATTTCCCAGTTTTGCTTTTCCATGCATGTATGTTCAGTGACTTTTTTAAGGTTTTTTTTTTGTTTGTTTTGTATTAATTATTATTGTTTGTAGACGCAGGTGGATTGACTTAGTTTTGGAGTTTGCCATATGGGTATTGCATGAAACTGGTAGAGTTGAAACTGTTTGAACAACACCAGATGAAGCTATAACATGAAGCTGTAGGTTATGTGTCTGTAAATTGTTTCAGTGGGGCCTTGGAATCTTTATTCTTTCTTTGATTTCTTTACAGTTTTGTAAGCCTTTGACAGTTATCTCAGCTATGGTATTTTAGTGAGCAGCGCACTAACTATCAACATAGCAGCTTGGGTTTAAACCACCGGGAGGGATTTTTTTTCCCCCCTCCTCACAGATGGCTCTGGGATTTCTTTAAAAAGAAAAGGCAAAAAAAAAAAGAAAGGGAACTAGTCACTTCAGCTTGTAGTGTAATATATTTGAAGTACACTGACTTGACAGCCCTAGTGCATAGGTTATCTGCCCTGGGATGAAACCCTTACATTTATATAATAACGATCATTGCCTAGAACCTGAAGACGTTTTCGTTTATCCATAACAGAGCCCCTGTTGATGATAAGTAAGTAAGGCTGTAGCAGTTACCACTTTCTAACTGACTTCCTGCAAGTAGGCTTTGTTAACATCATATGCATAACAGTTGTCCAGTTTGTTGTAGGAGTATTGCTTTGATTTGCTTTGGTTTTGTTTGTTTGTTTTTGCATTTGTTTTTTTGTTTGTTTACAATTTGGCTTTCATATTTAAAAGTTAATATGAATTCATTGTCAAGTAAATACAATTTTTTAAAATAATGTAATCTGGCTGCCTTATTGTGTGCTAATTGCAATACAGTTTTATTCAAGATGCACTTTATCTAATTCTGAGGTTTTGGACATTAGAATTTTCTAGTTAGACGTTCTGTTCAATCTGTTTACATTTAGAAAGCTAGCTTACAAGTAAATGAGCTCCACATAACATTTTAAGAATCTAAACAGTTGTTATTTTTCATGTAGTTAGTTTTTTTTTATATAGGGCATTCGCTAACTATTCTCACTGACACTAGTACTACTGCTGATGGCATATTTGATGGTAAGCTTAGAAGCAGAAATATTTGTAATGGTCTTAAGTACTGGTTTAAACACAAATTATTTGTAATTTGCAGTGATAATATACTAAAATCTAGTGTTTCTTTGAAGTGTATATGTAGCTGATATTTCTTGATTTACTTTCTTTTTTAACCATAGAATTGTTTGAAATTAGAAGTAATAGTAAATTAATGTTCCACTAGCGATTTCATAACAATCCAATTTGCAATGTTAGATGGAAGCAAATTACTCATTTCGATATAAATAGCATCGTTTCTCAAATTTGGTTCAAAATATTTTGAAAACACATTAGAAAGAAAAGACTCCAAAATCCCAAATGGTCAGCCTCCCTCAGCAAATGGTCAGTTGTAGGCATGTTGCATTGTCATGTACATGTACATTACCATTTGCAGTCCTCCTTCCTGGAAACGCCACTCTTATTGACAAAAATGCCAGAGAAATGGTCAATGCATGGCTGTAGCAAACACTGCCAGTGAAGGGTCCAGTGTTAGGCATTCCCTAATTCTAGCAAAATAAAGGTCCCTTTTACATGCATTGGGCATATGTTGCTGGACACTGATTTGTACAGACCAATCAGCACTCATGGGTATGTGGTCAGTATCACACTGGCAACATCCACTTCCCCAGACATTTCCCGTTGCCCATTGTAGGCTGGGTTGAGATGGGAGTGCAGGTCAGTTTGTAGAAATGTGAATCCACCCTAATGTGGGTTGAACTCCTGACCTTCTATATGTCAGGTGAGTGTCTAGCGACTATGCTGCGGTGGCTCACTTATTCTAGGCCATGGCCTAATGATGTGAGGTAGCCATTTTCCTTCTTCACTCTTTTTCTTTCACATATAATGTCTTTAAAATTGTGAAAATTATCAGTGATGAGACTAAGCTGATCCCCAGAAGGTAAAAAAAAGAGTTATCCTGCCACTGCTGAGGATTGAGCCGAGACCGTGTGTTGGCTAGTGTGTGCACTATCTCCTATGCTACATTGGCTCCCAGTGAAGCAGTACTATTGTAAAACATATAACTTGTCTTTTTTGTAAAGACTAGTTTTGTTTTCTAATTTCAAGAAAATGAAAATCATATTCTTTAACCATTAAGTATGTAAATTGTATGACATTTTAAATTTTCTTTTATTGATAAAAGTTTAATTTCAATGCATAATGAACTTTGGCATAGTTATTTAGTGTATAATATATAATAGTTATTTAGTGTATAAATATGTTATTCAGTGACTGTCACTATCATTTATTTTGACAACTCCCTGTTGTTATTATGCATTAGAATGAAGCAGTCACAGAGTTTCCTGTATTCAATACATCACTTTTAATAGAAGTTATAGATACTCCTGATTATTCTGATCAAACAGACCAAAGATGTTTTAAAACTGATCTTTCAGGTTGATTATAGAATCTATTCTCTTTATACAGTTTAAATCTTTAGCAAACAATTTTGTCTAAAATTTCCTTTTAGACATTTTATTCCTGCCATGCTCAACAATACTTAACAATAGAATTTCTTATGCAATGGAATTTCAGCATATTAGAGTGCCAGTATGTTGCTTTACACTCATATTTCAATGACCAGTTACATATGATAGTAACAAAAAGAAGGCTTCAGAAGCTCGGAAAACTATTTTCAAGAAACAAGTACATGTTATTTTCACATTATGTTGGGCCATAAGATTCAGTTTGCCATCAAAAGTGGTTGTCCCCATTTTCTCCATGGCTTTTAATTTGTTTTTTTGGGGCGCTTGTTTGCTTTGAACTCATGCGTAGTCCATACAAGTGCAACTACTTCTAGTGCATTGGGCTGATTTTTCTGTGAGGATTATCTTTCCTTATTACCAGTATCCATTGCATCAGGCAAGCCCACTCCTGACTTCAGAGGTACTTGCAATTTACGTTCCTAAGTCAAGGACGAGAAGTCAACATTTTAATCCAACTGACTGTTGTAGGGGTTGAACCCTCTACCTCAACATCAGCACATTGTATGTTTAAGAACAAGCGCTCTTATCCATTCAGCCATACTGACCTTCTTTGGCTTCTAATTCAAAGGCCATTTCTTGTAACACAATGTGAACAGTGTGAAACTTGCTTTATTGTTTCTACACATTCTCTGTTTCACACTCCTAAAGCCCTGTTGTAGGATTCTGAAACATCTATTGCTTCATCATCTCCAGATATTTTACCTGCTTGCCAAGAACTATTTCTGTTTCATCAAGGTGGTCAAATATGGCAATAAACGCACATCTAGGTAACCCTAATAGTTGGCGTAATCGTTAGGTGATTAGGCTGATAGTGTCATGAGTACGGTTGGATGAGGGTTGACTTCTGCACTTGCATTCGGCTAAAAGATGAAAAGATTGGCCACATATTCCTCTGTGCATTTAGGTCTGCAAACTGTGATGTTCTTAACACTTCACAGACCTTTTGCAGGATTCTGCTTTGGGACTGTCACAGATAAACAACAACTTGTAGGTAACAAGTGCAAACTAATAGTTAGTACTCAAGTAGTTAGATATGACAACATGTATAAAACTGTACATTAAGTGCATAATAATGAAAACTAAGCATGCAGGTAGAGGCAATAAGACATGTACCCTTGATGAGATTATTGAGGCTGTTTCTTGTTTTCAATTTCATAGAACATTCTTGTTGACTTAATGACAACCTTGGAACATTGTATCTAATGTGATGGGTTTGGCATTTAAGTATCTGTAATTCCTGCTTTCATTTTGTTTGTATATTCTGATAAATTTAAGTCTTTAAGTCTTTAAATTCCCTTATTTTGCTTGATTCTTCCCTTTTCAATACTTGTGCTTGAATTTTGCTGCCCCTAATATGCTTAAGTTTACATTTTCCTTTGTTGTGCTTGGGCATTTCTAAATTTCATTAGTCTGCTTGCATTATCCTTGACAGCTCACTTCTGTGATCTTTGTTTTTCCCTGATTCAGTTACAGCTTCATCCTATACTTTAAACATATAAACTCTTCTAGAATGGAAGGCCAGTATATGGAGGCCAATGTATCCAAACATTCATGATGGGAGAGCAGCTTTCTGTGACTGTAACTTTTATAAAACTGCTTCTGTGTTGTTCTGGTATGAATTTGTAAGTATTCTCATTATAACTGTGCACAAAATCAATATAGTCTTCAGTTTAAAAAAGATTGCATGCCCTTTGCAGGATGTGGCAACCACCCAATTACCCCCAGTCCCTATTGTCTGTGTGTGGCTGTCCTTATCTACTATCTAGTGAAACCACAGCCAAGTGAACAGGCTTGGTAGAATCAGCGGGGAAAGAAGACCCTGTGGAGCTTGACTCTAGTCCGTCTTTGTGAAGACACAAGAAGTGTGTAGCATAGGTGGAAGCACAAGCGCAGTTGAAATACCACTACTTTTTATTGTTTCTTTACTTATTCAGTCAAGCAGGAGATTTGTTTGCAACATAGACGAGCAGTATCTCCGGCGGACTGATTCTTGTTGGTCGTGGGATCCGCACTATAGATAGTGTGAGGTGGGGAGATTTGTTTGCAACATAGACGAGCAATATCTCCGGCGGGCTGATTCTTGCCCGGTCTTGGGATCCACAGTGTCAGGTGGGGAGTCGTAGTACACACTTTTATAGGTCCAGACACTTGCAATGACAGATGTACACGATCATACTAGTCCAGACACTTGCTATAAGGCACTCAGCTGAGGAATATGGCTGAACATCTCTAAGTCAAATCCCCCGGATGTGAGGGCCTGGCCGCTACCCACCTCCTGCTCTTGGAGGTTTGATGCTGAGCCGCCAGCATCTGCAGCCTACCTTGTTCCAGATTTACTGGTTATCCTTTCCTCTGGAGAAAACAAGGCTAGGCCAAGAGAGGTGATCATGCTGCATGGGCAACACATGTTCTCTGAATCCATGCCCAGGCATTGTGCGATGGAATTCTATCTCTAGTTTGAATCCACACACTTTCGTCTGTAAAGACGGCAAGGTGCCACTTATAGTAGGCAGTATTATGTTCAATAGCTGGCCATTGCTTTCTGAACAAGAAGCCAACATTTAAGTCCAACTGACTGGTGCGTGGAATGAACCCACTACCATGATCACCAGAAAGTTTCAGTGCGAGCACGTTCAACCTTTCAGCTCGACGACCTCTATAGTCTTGCAATATATCTTAGAAATAACTGGTCCTTAAGTTTTAACAGTTTGTGACAGTTACCAGGATAAGCAATCATTTCTGGACAACTCTCACCCTGTTTACGGGTTAATTGTTACAGTCATATATAGCCCTACCTGCATTCTTCAAACGATTAACTTAAAAGCTTGGTAGTCAGATTTTGGGGTCAGTATTTCCTAGTGTTCTTGGTTAGAGAGCTTCCGCTGAACTTGTTGGTTTAATTTTGTCCTGTTATCATTATGTACCATGCCTATAAGCATGGGCGGCCAGCTGGTCATCTCACATGATCACCATTCATGGGTCAGGTTCATGTCCCAATTATGCCATCTGGTCAAGCTGTCCAGATATTTATCTCTTTGCCTTTCCCTTGCTGTTAGGGAGAAGAATCCTGCATCAAATCATCACAGCCTGTAAGAGTTAATGCTTACCACTCATCATCTTATAGCAGGTCCTTGGCAGAATGTTGCTGTCGTTGCAGCCCATCAAAATGTTTCTCGATCTCTGGTTATTTCTCCCGCCTCATGCCCAAGGCTTATGAAATGTCTTGTGTCTATTTTTCTGCTTATTGACCCTTGCCTTTTCTTTCAGGACCCGTGCCTTCCATCACTGTTCTGTCCAAGCCGCTGTGGCATCTAATATTGCCAAAGTATTTCAGTATCTGAAATGTGATACTATATAAGAGCCAGTTGTCTTTGATGTTCAGGTCCTCTAGAATGTCAGCATTGGTGTTTTTATTGGTCCATGATATTCTGAGAACTGATCCTTGCTTATATTTGTTCAACTATGTGGGCATTCTGAATCAGTATGAAACCTCAAGCATATGCACAAATACAAACACACACTGTTTAGGTAAATGGTGTTCTTACACTAGCTTCTCACAAGCAAATATTATTGTGGAAAATGCATGCATAATATAAATACACTGTAATGAATGGTAATGGTTATATTAAATAAAATAACAAATATAGTTCAATATGACTTGTATCTTTCCCTCCTCACTTCCCTGCCTACTCATATGTACATATGCGGGTATAACAGCAATTGGATTTCATTAGATGTCATCTGTTGGTCACATTATGAATATTTATGTCAGGATAAATGATGCTCATCATCACAACCCACCTGAAGGTCAGCATTGACGAATGGATAAAAACGCGTGTTCTTAAACATCCGGTGTGCTGATGCCCAGGTAAGGGGTTCAACCCCTACACCAGGGGCTGACCTATCGTCCTTGATTTGGGGACCTAAATTACAAGTACCTCTGAAGTCGAAGTGGGTTCGCCTGATGGCGAGGAACACTGTTAATAGGGGACGCTAATCCACACATAAAATTCATTCCAGCTCAACTAGAAGTAGTGAGTATGGACTATGGTTGAGTTCAAGGCGAGCAAGTGCAAACAAAATCACATCCCAGCAAGCATGTTCAGTCATTTCTTGATGGCTGTATTCAGTCATTAGCAGTTTGTGTCATGATGCAATCATAATTACTGAACTCTTTCTGTCCCACACAACACATCAAAGTCTCTTTCTTACTTGTGAATTCCAGCCATTACATACATCTGACTTCTCCAATCACATTTCCTGTGTACTCTGTTCTACTCCTAACTCAAGCCTGAGTCCGGAGAATCTCAGCTCAGTGCATGAACTCTGTAGCACCGGCGAGGATCCTGAAATACTTTGGGTAGATTTTTAACTCAAAATTTTGTCCGGGCAGTGCCATTAGACTACTCTTTTTCGGCTTCCAACCGCCAAGGAATTTTTTATGTGTGCGCAACAATACACATGGGTGTCTGATCTCACTACCCAGAGACCAGGGGAAATTTTGTTACTAGAAGTCCACGTGAAAAGATCCAGACTCTCACCGAGGGTTGAACTCGGTACCTCCAGCACTCGAGGCGGACACCATACCTCGAGACCACTCAGCCCCCTCATTTTCTGTATATTTAGCCTCGTTGAAAGTAATACACTCTGAATTTTTCGTAATGGTTGTTACACCCCTTTGTCGTCTGCCATGAAACTATCTGGGGCCGAAGGATTTATTGCTTCATGCTTCAAATTGTATATGTGGACAAGTATTGTTTCAGTAAATACGGTTTCCCAAGTATTCTTGTGTGAAGACTTTTATAAATATGTATTCTATAAAACCAGAACATATAATGACTTGTCTGTTATGTATATTTGAATGAGTATTTATCTTACTATACCGAAGCCATTAATGCTTGTGTGCTTCTTTTGGGGAAGGGTTTAATGATAGGCAGGATTCTTTACTATGGCAGATGGCATTCATTTTTGGGGTTTTTAACACTGTGGTCATCTGTATGAGAATTGACTGCAGCACTGGCCACATAGTAAGTGCAGGAGCCATTTTACACACGTTGTGGCATACTGGGTGCTAGTCTCATATTTTTATAGACCATAAACATTTGATGGGTGGTGTGGTCACATTTACCTTCCAAGACATTCCCTGGTACCAATTTTAGGCTGGGTCAATCTGGGAGTTATAAATCTGTCTTGATGTACAATTGATCCTCTGACTGCCAGGCCAGCAGGCAAGCGAGCTAGCCACTGCGTTACCCTGGCTCACTTAGAAAGTAGAAGGGTGGTGCAAAGGGTACTCGATTGACTTCAACAGTTTGAGAACCATTTTTTCTGACTGATTATTTTTCTCTCTGCAGATACCAGATGGAAGTAGATAGAATAAAGGAGGCTGTAAGACAGAGAAATCTTGCAAGGCGTGGTCATGCACCACAAATTGGTAAGAAATAAATGTTCATAATAATACGATAAATTAATAAAGTAATAGTGGAGGACCTTATCACTTCATGTGTTGTATAGGGTGTGTGATGTTATCCCCTGCATTATTACAGTATCTTATCATTACTGATTACTGGTGTCTGAAAGATTCAGATATTCACATCGGACATGTTCTAGTCTCTAGTACAGCACAGGGTCAGTCATTGAAGAAAACAAAAATCTGTCTAGAACATTGATTAGAGCAGCCATGGTGTAGTTGTGGCTTGCTCACCTGTCTGCTTCTTCTTCTTCTTTCGTTCGCTTGAAATATGTCTATAACTGCAATGCTGTCTCTTGAATGAATTGAACTGTCTTTTTCAGTTCACACAGCGGTCAATAGAGTTTATCTTCCACTGTCGTCTCTCTAGGCCAGAAGGTTTGCCTAGATATGTTATACTTTGGGCAGTCTTGGAGTATGTGCTCTGCTGTCTGCGACGCCAATCCACATGTGCACATGGCTGTTTCACCAATCTTGAATTTTGTATACATGTGGTTGCGTAATCTATTGTGCCCTGTTCTGAGGCGCAGAATAATGACTTGTTCTGGTCTATCCATAACGTGGTAGTCATCTTAAGCAGGTTTTGGTGGCTTTTTGACTGATTTGATCATTCTTTTCTTTTGGTGGTATGTTACGGGCACATCAGGCTGTTCTTCTTTGGCTCCTTCCTTAGCCAATTGATCAGCTCTGTCGTTTCCGGGTACTCCACAGTGGGATGGTATCCACTGTATGGTGGCCTTATGCTGACTGCTAAGTTCAGAAAGTAGTGTCCTTAGTTCTGGCAATTTCCCAGACAGGAGCGCCTCGAGTACTGATTTTGCATCTGTCAATAGCACCATAGGTTGTGTACCATTGCTGGTATTTAGTAATTTCTCTGTTACTATCTTGATTGCCTCAATTTCAGCATTGCAGTTATGGCAGTACTTTCCTGTCGGTACTCTAGCTGTGCCCCTGGTATTATTTGGGTATTCTATGTACACTCCCGCTCCTCCATTTCGAACAGCATTTTGTGCTGACCCATCTGTGTAGACTCGGATCCAGAGGTCCTGTGGGTATTCTTCACCAAGGAAGCTGAGAGTGGCTGTTCTGCGCTGCACACTGTTCTGTTCTTCCTTGTCAAATATTCCTCTCACTTTTGTCTGGATTTGTAATGATAGTCTATGCTCATCTTTCCATGGAGTTCGCTCTGGAATAGTTGTTAGGGGGATACCAACTGTGGGCAGATCGGTGGTTTCTCTGCAGAGTCGTTTGGCCTGGTGGATAAAACTACTTCTTTTAAACCGCCCCATAGCTAGGTTTTCAAATCTGCTCTTCATAGGGTGGCCTGTCAAGCTGAGGAACTTTTCTGCTTGTATTAGCGTTTTCATATCTCTGCGCTCACTCAGTGCTTGTGTCCTCCCCATCTTCTCCATTTCCACTATAGGGGTTGATCTCATCCCTCCTGTGGTGACTCTAAGTGCTTGATTTTGCACCCCGTCCAGCTCTTGTAGTGTAGTTTTTGATGCCGAACACCATGCAGTTGACCCGTATTCCAGGTGTGGTCGTATGCTCTGTTGATAAACTTTGCTAAGTATTTTCCCACTGGCTCCCCATGTGGTTCCACTTAGCTTTCTCAGGATGCTATTTTCCTTCTGGCTTTTGCTACTGCTTTGTTGATGTGCTTTCTCCATGTCAGTCTGCCATCAAATGTTACTCCAAGGTATGTTGGTTCTTTATCTTCTCGTAGGGGTGTTCCATTTATCTGGATGGTCCCTGCCTTTTGTTTTGGAGAGCGGGTAAATAGGGTGGTGCTGCACTTGTCAGTGTTTATGCTGACACACCATCTATTTGCCCATGCAACAAATGTATCTACAGCTCTTTGTAGTAATCTGGTGGCCACTGATGCATGTTCATTTGTGCTCCATAGAACCAGGTCATCGGCGTACATTGCAGCTTTAATTCCATGCGGTAGATTAGCAACGAGATCATTGATGAAGATTAGAAAGAGTGTGGGGGACAATACTCCGCCCTGGGGAACTCCGTGACGCAGTAGTACTTTCTTGCTCTTGAGTCCGTCTATCTGTACTCGGGCTCTTCTGTTGTGCAAGTATGCTTTCACCCATTTGTACATTCTTCCATTGACTTTGCAGTTTCTCAGTTTATTCATCAGACCTTCTTTCCAGACTTTGTCAAAGGCTTTCTTCAAATCTATCCATGCCGCAAGCACCAGCTTCTTCTCTTGGAATGCATCCTCAATTTCTTGAGAGAGGTAGGTTGTCTGATCTTCCGTAGAGTAGCACTGCCTAAAGCCAGCCTGCTGTGGCACAAGGATGTTTTTACTTTCAATGTACCACTGCAGTCTGTGATTGATGATGCGCTCCAGTGTTTTGCAGAGACAGCTGGTGAGGCTAATTGGTCTGTAGCTAGAGGCAATGGAACTATCTTTCCCTGATTTTAGGAGGGGTATCATGATTGCTTCTCTCCAGGCTTGTGGAACACTGCCTAAGGTCCAACTCTTATTGAAGATCTGCAACAGCTTTGCTTTGGCCTCTGTTCCTAGGTTCCTGATCATTTCATTGGAGATACCATCAGCTCCTGGTGATTTTCTCATTTTCAGTTTTGATATGGCTAGCTCCAGTTCGCTGATTGTGATGGGTGCCTCCAGAACCTCATGTACTATTTCCTTCTGTCCTGTATGTTGCCGTTTCTCTTGAATCTCTTGTTGTTTCTCTGGACTGATTTTGATATTGTTATCTTGTGCGAATGAGTCCGCAAAATGGTCAGCTGCTTGCTTTCTTGTTAAGATGTTTCCATCTTTATGTAGTGCAATTTTTGAGTTTCTCCCTATGCCCTCATCGTTAAGTTGTTTTATTAGCTTCCACAATTTCCTTGTGTCTCTTTCAAAGTTCAGAGACTGTTTTTTCCTGCCAGCTTTTCCGTCTAGCCTGCAGCTTGGCCCTTTGAAATTTGGCTTTTGCATGCTGGAATTTATTGTGGTGCTCTTGGCTGGGTGTGGCCTCTGCTTGCTTTCTACATACTTCCACATCATTATGCAACTGTTCCAGTTCACTACTCCAGTAGGGTTTATATTGTTTACGGGCTCCTCTTGGTACTGTTTCTCGCGCTGCCTGTAGTATGCATTTCCCAAACTCTTCAACTACTTTATTTATGTCTTTCTCAGTGTTCAGGTTTCTAACCAGTATGCTGGTGCGATTCTTGTACATTGCCCAGTCTGCTTTCTTGTAGTTCCACCTCGAGAGGTGCTGCTTTCACTTACAAGCTCATTTTCTACAGTTAGAAAGACTGGTCGATGGTCACTGCCACCTAGTTGTTTCCCAACAATTCGTGTAATGTTTCACTCCAGGTCTGGTGAATGAAAAGCCAGGTCAGGTGTAGTTGTAGAGTGCCATGATCTCGAGTAGAAAGTATGTGGGTCAGATGGCTTTTTAACCAAGATGAATCTATTCTCATCCTGCCAGTCTTCCAGTCTCTCTCCTCTCTGGTCCATGTGATCATAGCAGCCCCAACTCTGCGAGTGGCTGTTGAAATCGCCGCACACAATCATTTTTTCTGTTAATGGTAGTGTGTCCAGTGCCTGTGGGCGGTCACTTGGACAGTAGTAATTGATCAGATGTAGGTCTGTATAGCCTGTTTTAAGTTTAAGTGTCTGATACTCAGCCCCTTCCATATAGACTTCGATTTGGGAAGCAGTGATGTTATTTTTTACAAGGGTAAGTATCCCACCTTTTCGCCTGTCCTTTCGGTCAGATCGGTAACACTGGTAGCCTCTGATTTTGAAGGCTATATTTTCGTTGAGGTGAGTTTCTTGCAAGCAACATATGCTTACTTTTTCTTTGTCCAGGATGTTTTCTAATTCTACTTTTTTGTTGCTGACTCCCTCCGCATTCCAGTGCATTATTTTAAGTCTTTGTTTAGTATGGCCAGCTGTTCTATTCTCATGTCCCCTGGCTCCACAGGACATCTGAGAAGGACCTCCAGTAGTTGGGGTTGGACCCTTTCGAGACATAGGGCCCGGCACTGCACCTGCCTGGGGGTCCAAAGCAGGGCGAGCACCATAACGTTTAGCAGCAGTCGACATATTCCATTTTGCGTAATTGCGTGGCATCCTGATTTCTGTGGTGCGCCTCCTGGCTGGTTGCCTCCGTCTTCAGCACCTTTCCTTTGCTAGAGCAGACTGTGGTCTCGCTCGAGTTTAGATGTGTACACACGCACACACGTGTCTGCACATGCATGTATGTGTATACACATCTAGAGCACACTGGTTATTTTCCGGCGCCAGATACTCGCCGTCACTCCTTCTCCTGTTAGTTAAAACAGTTCCGCCACGTGAAGGCCAGGAGTTGGACTTTTGCTGCAGAGGTTATGTATTCACGAGCCATTGGGGTATTTAAGCAATGTTGGACGCTCTCCCCAACACTGCGCCCCGGCTACATACAGCAATTTGGAACCACTTGTCTGCTGATTCAGTGCTCTTGTGCGCAATCTTCCAAAATCCTGGGGATTTTGTTTACATGAGCACATGGCTCGGGGGTCAACCTAGCCTCATAATATACACTCATAGCGAGAAAATAGAAAGTCACGTGTGCAAGTTGTGTACTTCTCCCACAGCAATTGGGAATCACATAGAGAAGGCCACAGGGCCAATGCCCTTAAAAACTTTGGGAAGAAAACTTACCACAGGTAGATGGCGCCCTCTACCTTGGATGTCTAGATTAATGGTTCTCAACCGGTGGGGAATCCCTCCGGTGCAGAATCCCTCCAGTGGGGAATTTTAGGGCTTCCAGGGGGGAATTAAGATTATTTCAAGATCACATTAATACAAGAACCGATTACTTGATATTGTATTTCCCTCCATACTTTATGGTTCTGTACTTCTTGCCCTTCTGAAATTTGTTATAACGTAAGTAGACTCACAAATCACGTTTTATGAAGACATCTAGACTTGTTCTAGTATGTGTTACTAAATTTTTACTTATACTGTGTACGGGGAGAATTATAGGGAGGAAATACGAAATGCGAGGGGGGGGGGGGGGGTGACATACTGACCAAAAAAAAGGTTGAGAACCACTGATCTAGAGGGAGTAAACCTTGTGCAAAATTGGAAATGAGCAATAGAAATTAGTATCTGGATCGCTTGGCCAAATGGCAGAAACGAGATAGAACACAGGCCCAATCCCAGACTGATAATTGTGTGAGATAGTGAACCATGATTGTCCATGCTTATCAACATGGCACATTATGATGAGGTAACTTATAGCAACATGAACTTTAAGTGGAGATGAATAACCATGTCTCTAGCCACAGACTGGCATTCTTACTGCTCGTATTGTGCCAAGTGTTTTATGTGTAAAGTGTGGTCTATGAAATGTTGTTTATTGCCAGTAAAATCCTTTGACAGTTAGTTAGTTAGTTAGTTAGTCAGTTAGTTAGTCGAGGTTCCAACTTCACGGCAATGGGTCGTCCCCATTGTGATCCATTCCTGTGCCAGTGAATATCACACAAAATGCTCCCCACTGTCCAATGTGAAAAGTGGAATAGTCAGGAGTCTCTGCAATCCAGAGCCCGCACAGGTACACTGTGCATAATGCAGCTGCCAGAATGCCAATACAAAATTGATCCACGAAAACTACAGTTCATCGTCGATGGACTCAGCAGTCACCAGAAAGACCCCATTGACCCGGGTTTTCTCACGTGGCTCGGTCTTTTACCGCAGGGTGACCCGCCGAAAGTGTCGCATAAAGCACGAACTCCGCAGCTTCAGCGCCGACTCCCAGGAGTCTCCTGAAAAATGCACTCGTGAATCGAAAAGGCAAATTAGTCTATTCAGCAACAGCCGGTAGCCATAATTTTTCTGAACATGCAGGTCACTGTACAGGACAGATGTAAAAGCATTCCCCACGAATTTCACAGCTCACAGTGTCGCCCACGCACTCACTCAGTAAGCAGGGCGACGGAACCATGTACTACCAGTCCAACATGAGGAAAATGCGATTGCAAACTGTAGCTGCAAGCATAAATACGCCACAGGCCTAAACGGTTCAACGCCTAACCGCCATATTGGTGACCGGAAGTAAAAAAAAAACACCCTTTGACTAACAGGAATAAACTGTTTGGTGATACGAAGACATGCTTTCATGGAAAATATTTGTTTTCTTCTCCAGCCAAGCCTATACGACCAGGACAGCACCCAGGAGGCCAGTCTGCTCAGAGCTTTGGCATCAGAGGAGGAAATGTGAACCCAAACAGTGGACCAGCAGCTGTCAAAGATTATGCTTAGATAAATTGTAAGTATGCATTATGTTCTCTCGAGTCTGTGTCTGCCTTGTCTCCTTGTCTGTTTCTCTCCATGTATGTTTCTCTCCATGTATGTTTCTGCTTGTCTGTTTGTCTTAATGTTTGCTCATGTGAATTTGTGTATAAGAAGGGTGTAGTCTTCATTGGTGCAATAGCATTCAAATTCGTTTGTATCAAGTTCTCCTGTTCTGAAATATCAGTGATACCTTCTACTTCTTGGATCAGATCTTTGATGTTTACACCATCAAAAGAGTTTCTGTGAGTTGTCCATTGTCAGAAGCTCATGTTTAACTGGTCTTATTTTCCTCTATACGCCATGTAGATTAAGAGAGCAATGCAAGGACAGAAAATATGTCAGAATACTGGATGTCACCCTATCTACTGTTTCAACTCTGTCATCTGTGGGTTCTCTGGGTGCAACAAAGGATATGTTTGCAGTCAGGGTCTAGAACCCTCTTCTTCAGCAAAATATGCCAGTGTGGCAATACTATAACCTGACAGTTCATTGTTAGTTAATCAATGCATAACATCTGCTGTCTGCCTCTTCAACTGTTCCCTGAAATAGGGAAAGCTAATCCACATGCAGAATTTAATCCAGCACTGCTAGAAGTAGTGTAAAGATGACGCTTAGAGTTCAAAGCGAGCGAGCACAACAACAACAACAACAACAACAACAACAAACAACAACAATCAAAAGAAAAAAATTTGAATCCATGAGGCGAACCCACTCCGACTTCAGAGGTACTTGTAATTTACGTCCCAAAGTCAAGGACAATAGGTCAACATTTTAGTCCAACTGTCCGGTGTAGGGGTTGAACTACTTATCTCGGCATCAGCACACAGGATGTTTAGGAACACATGTTCTTATCCATTTGGCCATGCTGACCTATGATTAAAAACTTGATAATGATGATGATTGCAGGACTCATTGTAGAGTTACTGTCCCTTGTTTGTATTTTCTTCAGAAAGCACTGCAGACACAATTGATGACATGACAGTAATTCAACCGTGTTGTTTCCTCCACAGTGACACATACTGGGCTGTGTTGTAGCACAGATCTTTTACATCCAGCTGCTACCATTTTGACAGATTTCTTCTGTGGCATTCCACTGATGGCTTGTGTGTCAATGTCTTTGTTTTCATCTCATTTGTTGTTCACTTTCTTTGTTGTTAATTCTCAGTAACCTTTCATGCTTAGTTGTGCTTCGTGCTAGATTTCATTTGCTGTATTGTGTTAATAAACAAGAGAAACAATGGGGCTACTGCTATTTATTTCACCAAAACTTTGGTATGTTAGATATATCTATATATCCTACTGTAGAGATATATATATTAGAACGCTGTGGTTAGTTTCCTCATTCCTGATATGCATTTTTTAACGTCTTGGGGTGCATGTTTTGGCTTCCCTAGATATCTACTTTTTCAGCCAACCATCAATGCAGAGATGGCACTTGCTTGATTGTGATATGTATTTTGGCTTCCTTAAGTGCGTCAAGGTCTGTGTGATTGAGTATATATTTCAAGGGTATATTGCATGTTTCTTTTGATATCATTTATAGACTTTCAAATTTCATTTTTTTTTTTTTGGTTTCTCTGTATGAATATCATTGCAGATAGGCTCTTTTTTAAAGTCTTCAATGTAGTTATTATCACGTAAATTCACTTAAGCTTATGACAAGTACAGTTTTGTGTTTTAGTGATTGTTCTAGGTGTTTTTAAAATAGTTGGTTATGTATTTTAACATGTTAGCATGTATTGTGCCACAGATCTAATTAGAGTTACACTTGTTTACTGCACAGATGTATTAGCATATTCTGAAGCAGTGTTTATATATCTTGGTCTCTTGGGTGTTATTTATATATTTACATTTAATGTTCAGCAAGTTTATGCAAGTTCTTTAACGTAATTTGCTATATAGAAAGCAGAGTTTAGGGTATTGATATGTCCACCTTCTTAATTTCTTGTTATGAAGGTTGAAGGAAAAACATCATTCCAGTAAAAAAAAAATATTCTTGCTGGACGGTTCATTTTTTTAATCAATTCTGTTAAATTGATGGGAACAGTTCTATCTGTATTTGATAGAGTCCATTCTCTTCATAGGTACTTGCTGCTTCTACCTAAATTTGGTATAAGTTTGTTCTGTTTTTAAGGTAAGAACTACTTTACACTATAAATGTAGCATTACCATTCTCTTCAGAAGATGTTATCTCTATTATAAATTTGGTACAAATAATATAAATTGACTGTGCCTACATTTGGAATGTTGTCAGTTCTTTAGAAAGGATGGGAACTGTTCTGTCTACATTTGGTACAGTCTATTTTGTTGATGAGGTAGAATGTGTCCAGTCAAAGTTTGGTTTGTGAGATAATCAATTTGATACACACACTGAATGTGTTGAAACCCATGTATTCTGTGTATTTGTTACAATACTTTACTAGTTCACAATTCTCAGGACTCTATTAGTCTCATGATATTTTCTTTGTGAATGTGTTTCGGGTAACCTCTCTGCACCAAGTAAACACAACAGCTTAAAGATATTTTGTGGGTCCTTGCTTCAAGTGCAATATTTAATGTGTAACATATTTATTTACATTGCCTTGTCATGATGTGACATATCAGGTTATATCATGCTTTCTTGTATTTTATGTATATAATTATACGTTACAACCACCCTTGTTAATGTGTTTTCTTTCCCCCACGTTATCTTTTGTAAGCTTTAGATATGAGTCATGAATAGGTTTGCGCTTTTGTCCTTTTTCTTGGGTTACGTGACACATAAAACCATAGTTAGCTGGTCTGTGCACACGTGTTTTTTCTTTGATCACATTTGACATTTGAACACATAAACACAGAAGCATAACTTCATGGTAGAAAATGTTTGGTGCTTCATTGTTTCTTATTTTGATTTTGTTGTTGCTCCTTGAGTGTTGAGGAAAATGAGTGTTTACCATTTTGTATATTTGACAATATTGATGCACCTTCTTTTCTTGCTGAAATAGATGTCAGCATGGTATGTTATTGGTGACTGAGGACGTCCATGCTAGTGGCAGAGTGTGTTATCACTCCAATACAGAGATGCTCATCTGATGATCCACAGATATAATGGGGTATCTTCTCACTGATGTTACTAGCTAATGAGAAGAATGAGCTGAATAACAGCTATTGGTTTCAGTAGAAGATTTGACTTCCTCCTTGCTTTTCTTATTCAGACTTGGTGCATTTGTAGTATTTGGAGACAGTGAGATGATTTTATGTAGAGGCTGATGTTGTGCATGTCAGGTCAATTCTTCATGAATTCTTCCAGGTGTTTACAGGTTATCAGCATTTCATAAATCAGATAAACAAGGATGTCTCCAGAGGTAAATAGTTTTCTCAGCTTTCGAAAATGCCCAAACAAAGATCAGCTTGTTTTTTGGGGAAGTGAAAATTTATGATCAGTGAAAGGTTAAATTCAGTGTCAGAAGATATTCTCGAGCGCAGCAATGCAGACTGTGCTTGGTCAATGGGCCGAGTGGCTATAACTAATTCATACATCTCACATGATAGTCATACTGTGTTCTCCATTGCTTTGATTAGCGTACAAGATGATTCTTGTTCTTATCACTAAGTTTAGAATTTCTAGAGGAACGGGAAATGGGTTGTCTACCCTTCAAGAATGCCAGTAAATCTTTGAGATTTGTTAACATCTGCTGCGTGGTGGCTTCTGAACAAGGATATCATAGAGTGGTGGTGGTGAGAACAAATTAACATCAAGTTTTGTGATTACACAGAAATAGAATTAGATAGTATAACTATGACTAGTTTAAAGAGATTATATTGAAGTGCACATTTTTAATTACAATGGAACAAGTTGTACACATTGCACCTTAATTTAACAGACAAGCACCAAGATGTAATTTTAGGGATGCTTTTAAATTGTATTCTTAAAATATGATTCTTGATGCTAATTTTGAAGAATCAGTGACATTAATTTCTGGATGTTGTGTGACATTGTATTTATTGACCCGCTTGCTTTATATAATTACTGTCTGTGTCACAAACAGCCTAGGGGCAGGCATAGGACATTTGCACATTTAATATTGTACGTTATAAACAATGTGAAACAATTCAACTGTACTGTGGTGTTGGATATAATACCTTTTACAATGTAAAGATGTATGTCATACATAATGCTTTGTTCACTTATTTTTTTTATTGCTGCTCTTAATTTTGTTCCCCCCATTTAAGCTTATCCACACATTGGCTTTACTTCACTAGACATCTGGGTGAGAAAGTATTTGTAGTTTTCACTTCTGCCCTTGTTGTATCTAGTAGATTTGTTTTTTGATTTAAAAAAAAGATATATCTGATGTTTTGCTTGTTCAGCTTTGAAACAGATAGCAGGTGAAGATAATATGAGAAAAGCCACATACAGTTCACTTCATATTTATTATAAATCTGCAGTGATTGCTGTTCTATGTCAACCAACACAACCAAGAAACTAGTCACTAAGTGTTATTAGCACATGTATGGCAGTGTGAATGATCTTGTGACACATGTAACAGCCCTGTTGTGTGTGCCAACATTCCACATTGTTCAGTACATTCACATGTGTTCAGTTTGTATCTTTTCTTGGTAGCAGTGCCTGGCAGTTCAGAAATCTGTAACGTCCCGTCGCAGGAACCTGCTGTCTAAGGGTATGTGAAGTGTTAGGAACATCACATTTTGTGGCCTGAATACATGGGGGAATACGCTGCCAGTCTTTCAACCCCATAGAGAACGGCGAGAGCTGACATTGAACCCTTGTCCAACCATGCTGATACCAATGTTAACTACTTTACATTGTAACCATTACGCAGACGTACTCGCTGCACAAGCCTAAGCAGAATCATAATCTAGTACACCATTTACCTGGCCTTTGAAAACATAATGAACTGTGTGTGTGTTCATATATATATATATATATATAACTGGTTCATAAACCGTGTCATATCTCGGAAGCTGAAATACTTCGGTCATAATAAACATTGGTAGCTTAGAATGAACAGTAATGGCTAGCATTGTTCGCGGAAGAGAGACAGTAGTTGACCAAAATGACTATGGACATAGGGCATTAAAGATACAGCGGGTACCAAAATATTTCTTGCAGGGGGAAATTAGTGAAGGGTAGAGAGTCTTTACAGTAGGTTGTGATGAGAGCGACTTTCTGCACAATTATCATGATAATGAAATGTTATATATATATATATATATATATATATATATATATATATATATATATATATATATATATATATATATATATATAATCATCAATCAGGTGCTGTCTCCACAATGAAGGTTGGCTGCAATGGATCTCCGACACTGTCTCTCGCCTTGACTGTATATTCTGTCAGGCTGATGTTCGTCCATCTCTTGATGTTATCTTCCCACTTATATCGTTGTCTACCTCTTGCTCACTTGCCCTCAACCTTGCCTGAGGCCGAAATATTTCACATGCCTCTTCTTTATTTCTTTCATCAACTCTCTCTTCATTCCCAGTTTTTCTAGAATCTCTGCATTTGATTGTTTTTGCTTCCATGAAATAGACATATTCGTCTGTATATCCACATCTCCAGGGCTTCTATGCGGCTTTCTAGTTGCTTGTTCAATGTTCAGGCTTCCTCGCCATGCAGTAACAGTGAATATATATAGTATTTGACAATTCTCAATTTTAATGCATTATTAATCTCTCTAGATGTTAATACTGATTTCATGCCGCTGAAAGCGTTTTGGCCATTCCTGTTATCTTTTTGATTTCTATTTCACTTCTGCCATCACCAGTTATTATATGTCCAAGATAAGAGAAACTTGTTACTTGTTCTAGTATCTCCCCGTTTACTGTGATGTTCATTGATGACCTTTCCTTTTCACTGCTAATTATCGTAGTTTTTGTTTTTTTGGATGTTAATATCTAAGCCACATTCTGCACTTTGCCTGTTTACTTCTTCCACTAGGTCTTGCAACTCTTGCTCACTTTCTGCTAGTAACACGGTATCATCAGCATACCTAAGATTGTTTATGATTCTTCCATTGAAGTTGAGTCCAGGTACTTCAGCTTGTTTAAAAATTATTTCTGTGTGTAGGTTGAAGAGGCTTGGGGACAGTACACATCCCTGGCATACTCCTATTTTTATCTTTATAGGCAGCGAATAGTTATTTCTGCATCTAATAGACGCCACTTGTTCCCAGTACAAGTTACTAATGAGTCTGATGTCCTTTCCGTCTACTCCTATATCTTGAAGGCACGTAATTAGTCGTTCATGTCGTACTCTGTCAAAAGCTTGTAGTCTATAAAACAAACATATATACTATTTTGAACTTCTGTATATTTTTTTCAATTAACATCCTCAAGCAGATAATTGCTTCTCTGGTGCAGCTGTTTTTGCGGAACCCAAATTGTTCTTCAGCTAATTCCTCATCTATTTTATGTTGAATTCTTTCTTGTATGACCATGAGTAATATTTTAGTTATGTGGCTCATTAAACTAATAGTTTTGTAATCCTCACAATCAACAGCTCTTGGCTTCTTCGGTAGTGTGATGAAAATGGATATTTTCAAATCCTTGGGAATGTACTCAGTATTATATATATCATTACATAATTCTTTGATAGTTTCAATGCCAAAGCTGGATAAGGATGTTATCATCTCTGTTGTTATCTTGTCAGGACCTGCAGCCTTTCCTTCTTTCATCTTTTTAATACTTCAGCCTTTAATATTTTTGGTCCATCTTGAGTATTAACAATGTTGGTCTATTGACCCTGTTGTCCCAGAATAAATCTTCTGTGTACTCTGTCCATCTTTTTATTATGTCAGTGTTATTAATTATAATTTCTCAGTTATTTCCTCTGATACAACCATTTCCTGTTATATTATTTTTCTTCTTTGTAAATCTTTTTATATGTTCATGTAATTCATTCGAGTTGTGATATATATGATCAAATTGAAGGTCCAAACTTGAAAAAAGGACGAACAGCATAAATGTGGTTATGGTAGCACTGGAGCAGTAGAGAACAATGGGAACACACTTTCAGCAACAATGAGCATTCATTACCTGGACAATTTAAAATAGATTATGTTGTGTACATAGTGGATCAGCCATGATAAGAACCGAGTCTCAATCTGATATGGTTTACTGTAGTACCCTTGTTAACAGTTGCAGATATATTGTTAATTTAGACAAGATATCAGATAGGGTTAACTATGAAAACCAGTGTATTCTTTGATGTATTTTGATTCGTGCAAATCTGTTTATTATTATTATTATCTCTAACCTTATTATTTTGTTTTCTTAGATCAGCTATCTTTTGACAGAATTACACCAGAAGCAGATTCTGTAGAATGTTTTTAGTCATGTTTTCCTGTACTTTATTATACCTAATTGTGTAGTGGTTTTTGAAGCATTGTGCTTCTTTTTGTGGCAGAATAAAGTGAAAATGCAAGAAAGATCATGATTCAGCTGTTTTCATTTCTGTTAGAATTTGTCATGTTATGGATTATTCAGTACCAGACTGGTCTCTTCTTATTCTTTTTTCTCCCCTCCTTCTCCTGCTCCTCATCCTCTTCTTCTTTTCCTTTCTCTTGTTCCACCTCCTCCTCCTCTCCTTCTTCCTCCTCTTCCTCCTCCTTCTCTTCTTCTTCTGTCTCTTGGTATTCTCCTTTCTTTTCTCTTCTGTTCCTTTCTTGTATTATTCTTCTTTTCTTCTTCTTCTTTTGAGGTGTGTCACATCCAAAAAGATCATTGTATCTGACTTTGCCATGCTGTTGTGTAAGATTTGATTCCGCTAGACCAGTGGTCCTCAACCTTTTTTGGCCCATGCCTCCCTTTACCATATGTGTAGAACGTCATCCCCCCCCCCCCCCCCTTTTGAATTTCCTCCCTATAAATCCCCCACACCCTTACACAGTATACATAAAAATGGAAGCTAAATTTAATAACACATACTGGAACAAGTCTAGACATCCACATAAAATGTGATTTGCGGGTCTACTTATGTTATAAAACGAATTTCATTAGGGCGAGAAGTACAGAACCGTAACATTTAGAGGGAAAAACAATATCAAGTAACTGGTTCTTGTATTAATGCAATCTTGAAATAATCTTAATTCCCCCCCCCCCCCCCCCTGGAAACCCTAAAATCTCCCCCCCCCCCCCCCCCCCCCCCCCCCGGGGGGGGGAAATTCCCCACCGGTTGAGAACCACTGTGCTAGATAGATTCTGTCCAAGATGGACTGTTATCTGTCCATGGGTAGAATTTCTTTCCTCACAATCTTGTCAGGGCAGCAATCTAAACAACCATTCTCTGCCATTTCCAAATGCCGTGGGATATTTTAATGTGCACACAGGACCTCCTGTCTTTGGCTCCTATCTGAGATGGCTAGATATCCTATCTCACTGCCCAAGAGATCAGGTTGGCTTATGATATAATATTCCAATGGTTCGTGGAGAAATTCCACAGCCCTTCATTGCTATCAAACCTGATACCTTTTGAACACCATAACCTCTCAGCCATGGCTGCCCAACAACTGGTATGAAGATTGTTAACATGTCTGATATACAGATAAGTGTTAACATGTCTGATATAGGGATAAGTGTTAACATGTCTGATATAGGGATAAGTGTTAACATGTCTGATATAGGGATAAGTGTTAACATGTCTGTTATATGGATAAGTTAACATGTTTGATATATGGATAAGTGTTAACATGTCTGATATAGGGATAAGTGTTAACATGTCTGCTATAGGGATAAGTGTTAACATGTCCGTTACAGGGATAAGTGTTAATATGTCTGATATAGGTATAAGTAAGGCGTGAGTAATAATCATGGGACGTGGCTAGTATTGCTTGTGTAGTGACGGGATAAACTATGCTAGTCAACAAGTTGCTTGAAGAAGTGATGTTACTGCATGTCAAGTGCTGGACTACAAAATGCTTGAAGTGATGTTACTGCATGGCCTATCTGGACACCAAAGTGTGTGTGGAAGTGATATTACAACATGATCTATGCTTGACAATACAGTGCTTGAAGATGTGTTACAACATTACCTATCCTCATCATCATGATGGGTGGCTTAGGCGTTCATGACTTTACACAGATCTCGGTCTTTGGTTTTCTGGATCAACTCTGTTGATGATATTCCTCCATGCCACCGTCACATTCCATCCAGCATAATTTCTCTTGGTCTACCTCTCCCTCTCCGCCTCTCCCCCTCCATCTTTCGGATTCTTTCCAGTTGTCACGATGTTCTCCAATGCCTCTCTTCTCATCACATGACTAAAGAAAGCTGTTTGTCTCTTTCTTATTGTTGTATATGATGTTCTAGTTTCATTAGCCTCTTTCAGGCAGTCGTTGTTAGTTACTTTGGCAGTTCAAGGAACTTGCAACATTCGTCTTAGGAACCACATCTCTGTTGCTTCCAAGTTCTTCCTAATTTGTTCATTTATGTTGCAAGATTCACTGCCTTACAGCAATACAGGTTCTATACAGCACTTAAGCACTCTCTTACACTCAGTTATAGTAACTTATTGCATAAGATACTCTTCATTTTCCAAAATGCAGCCTTTGCTTGCCCTAGTCTACTCTTAAACTCTGTTGTGCATCTTCCATCTGATGTTATAAATGCACCAAGGTATTTAAAACTATCCACTTGGTTAAGAATTGTCCCTTCTATTTCTGTTTCACATTTTGGTGTCCCCATTTTCTTTGATATTACCATTGTTACTGTTTTCTTGATATTCAAGGAGAGTCCTTTCTTTGCACTCTCTGTACTACAATATCCGACAATTGTTGTAGTTCTGTTGCATTATCTGCTACCAATACTGTGTCATCTGCATAGTGTATATTGTTTATATTATAACCTCCGATTAGTATTCCTGGCCTCTCTTTGATCTCTCTCATTATTATGTCGCTATAGAGGGAGAAGAGACCCAGTGACAAGACACATCCCTGTCGTACCCCTATCTTTATTTGTTCATAATTGCCCTCTTTATTTCCTATTTTAATTGCTGTGACTTGGTTCTAGTAAATATTCTTTATTATTCTCATCAATGTTAATATCTTCCAACATTTTAATTAGTTCATCATGTTTCACTTTATCAAATGCCTTTGTATAATCTATGAAGCACAAATATATATCTTTCTATTTCTCTATTGATCTTTCTATTAGTGTTCGTAATGTATGTATTGCATGGTGTGTACCCTTTCCTTCCACAAAACCATACTGTTCCTCACCAATTTCCATTTTTATTTTCTTTCTTGTTCTTCTCATTATAATTCTGATTAGAAGCTTAGTGATATGGTTTATGAGGTTAATTATATGAAAATCTTTACATTCAATTGCTTTTGGTCTTTTTTTTGGTATAGCTATAAATACCGATTTCAGCATATCACTCGGTAGATATCCACTACTGTAAATATTCAACATTTTGGTTAATATATCTGCAGCAAATTCTCTCAGTACTACTAATTCTTCTACTGTGATTTCATCTGGCCCAACTGTTCTTTCTTTCTTCATGTGTTTCATAGCATCAGCGACCTCTTTTAGTATAGGTGGACCTTCTAAGTTACTTTCATCTGTTAATTCTTCCCTTTCTCCATCATATAATTCTTTTATATGCTCATTTCACCTCTTCATTATAGCATTCTCCTCCAATAATATTTTTCCTGTTTTTGATTTTAAACATCCTGTATTTATTCTTATGTTTGTTTCTGTGAGCTCACTGATTTATCTGTACATATTTTTTGTATGTTTAATAGAATTTAATTCAATTTTCTTGCACTGCTTGTTTAATCAACTTTCTTGTGCCTTCACACAATTATCTGTTATGTCTGCATTTATCATATCATATTCTTGTTTGAAATATTTACTCTGTTTTCTTTTAGCCATCAACTTTAAGATTTCTTGTCATCCATTTTTTCTTAGCTGTTTGGCTCCTCCCTAGTAATATTCCTTTGCTCGTTTGATGAATGGAGTCCCTTAACATTACCCATTGTTCTTTTATACTCTGTACTTTAGTTATTGCATTGTACTTATTTTTCAGTCACTTTGTATTGTTCTTGAACTTCTTTATCTACCTTCAAAACTTCTTTATTAAGGCATATATATGTTCTTAACCACTCTTGAAAACTAGGAGGAATATGTGGTAATTCTCTCTCTCTCTCTCTCTCTCTCTCTCTCTCTCTCTCTCTCTCTCTCTCTCTCTCTCTCTCTCTCTCTCTCTCTCTCTCTCTCTCTCTCTCATATAAAGACACAAACAACGACAAAATACAAACAGCAACACCTATGAAGACACAAAGAACCACACAATACCAATGGCAAGACCTGTAAAAACGCTAATAACGACAAAATACAAATTGCAACACTTGTAAAAATAACAACAAAATACCTTTAAAAAAAAATAGCAACGCTTGTAAAGACAAACAACAACAAAATACAAATAGCAACACTTGTAAAGACAGACAACAACACAGTACAAACAGCAACACCTGTAAAGACACAAACAGCGATACAGCACAAACGGCAGCACCTGCAAAGACACAAACAACGACAAAATACAAATAGCAACACTTGTAAGGACAACGACAACCCCCCCCCCCCCCCCCCCCCGAAAAAAATAGCAACGCTTGTAAAGACAAACGACAAAATACAAATAGCAACGCTTGTAATAACACAAACAACGACAAAATACAAATAGAAACGCTTGTAATGACACAAACACAAACAACGACAAAATACAAATAGAAACGCCTGTAAAGACACAAACGACACAATACAAGCGGCAACACCTGTAAAGCAAAACAACAACAACATGCAAACAGCAATATCTGTAAAGCCACAAACAACGACACAATACGAACGGTAACACAAGACAACACAACTGACACTTAATATACGTTTTAAAAAGTAAATTCAAACAGAGCACATAGTCTAACAACGTGAAAAGTTTAATAAAAAGAATGATAATAGTCAGTAAATCGATCTTTCAGGAATACAAGGAAATATAGAGATCATTAAAATAAGACATATAAGCAACCATTCCTCGCTGGAACTGCTGATATTGTTTGCCCAAGTGAACACATGTTTAATATTCATTCAGCAGTGTCATCTCCGCACTGACAGTCGGCTGTAGTGAACCTGTAACACCAATCCCATCTAACGACCTGTTATTGATGGACCTTCATGGCGTTTCCTTCCATCTTGTGTTTTCGGATATATTGTTGCTTGTTTGCTCCCTTTAACTCTTTCTGTCATATGTCTTTATAGTGCTGTCGGAAGACTTTAGTTCAGCTTTTGATGTTGTCAACACACATGTAACGCTGACATTCCTCTTGCACACTTACACTCTGTGTTCTTCCATTTAGCACGTCTTTGAACATGAAAATTAGCCATTTAGATGTTCATAGCATTTTATTTGTTTGGTCTCAGCCAGAATTGCAATTACTAATGTTACAAGATTACCATAAGGCAAAGATAAATGAAATTTACGGGGAACATCAACTGGAGTGCTAGAATTGACAAGTTAATCTGAATAATCTTATGTGAGAAAATACTTGACCAGGAAGGATGGGGAAGATAAAGAAATGTGGGAAGTTAAAAAGCTGGTTAAGAAAAGAACTTAAATATTGAGCACAACCCACTACTGGCAACGCCGATCGCATTCCGGTATGAATCTAAGGCCTATCCACGTCAATATGGAAGCACTATACTCGAGTTTCGCCCTTGTTTGAGCTCGTCAGTAGTGCATATCCCTGACCGGATCCGGAAACAGTCCCGGATCACGCGTGTGAAGCGGGTGTGTAAACCACGCGGCACACACTGGACACACCAAATTATCACAACAGAACACCACAACGCTACCCATCGTAGGTTATGCTCAAGAAAAGAACTGTAATTTCACCAAATGAAATACGATGACAGAGAAGATTGGAGGGAAATCATCGCCCACGTCTGCTGCAGACCAGATACCAAAGAAGAAGAATGTTTTTTGTTTCTGTCAAAATGTTTTTAACTTATTGTTTTCTTCTCTTCCTGTGAAATTCCTCACATGCGTTACTGTAGCATGTGAAAAGCTTAATTTCCTGTGAAAGTCTTCATATTTGTGACTATAACATTTGAAAAGCTTACATTTACCATCACATCGTTTCGTCCATATGTCTGCACTTGCAACAATTCGTTACATTATACCACATACATTAATCGCATGAATATCTCCTATTCATCTATCGAAAACGATAAACATCCACGCAGTTTGTACATGAAAAATATAAAGCACTTGTCCTTGTATAAAATTTGTATACAAATAAATTATGTATGGGTACAGCTTCAAATGGCAAGTTTTTAACAAGAATTACCTGGCACCCACGCGGATCCAGTATAACATGGGTGCTAGGTAATGTTATGGTAAGTATAAACACGCCCGGCTGGATATTGGCCATATCACGTGCCGAGTGGCCAATAAAGATAATGCACTGGCCACCTATTTATGGCGATAAAATACAGTTTGTTCGTTGGTTCGTTCGTTTGTTCGATATCACAGCACGAACCCATAGCAGGAAATTACTTCGAGACAAACATAAGTACTATATACCAAAATACGCATGTTGGCGTGGCTGAAAGGTCTAACGCGCTGAAACTACTTTGCTGATGGCGGCCTAGTTGGCTCCTTTCATGCTTCGGTCATTTTGGATTTCAATGTTGACTTCTCGTCCTAGACTTTTGGGACGTAAATTACAAGTACCTCAGAAGTCAGAGAGGGTTCGCCTGATGGCGAGGACATTTGTAATAGTGAAGCTAACCCTCAGGCAAAAAGCAGTCCTTGCACTCACTACTACGCTAGTAGCAAGCATGTGGGCTACTTTCGAACTGAAAGCGAGCGAACGGTGAAAACAATGTCCCAAATACGTCTCAGCATGTGAACAAGTGTCTCTCCATCTTACCTCTCACCCACCATCACAACCTCGAGGACAAGTGTCTCTCCATCTTACCTCTCACCCACCACCACAACCTCTATTATGCACTTTGATTGAGATAGCCCAGCAATGTATAATCTGTGAGTACTCATACTATGTATTCTGAAAGCATTATCTATCTTTTTTATGAATGCTGATAAAATCATTTGGACACAAGCAAGAACATCTTCAACTTTGTATGTTGTTACAGGATGTAGTTTTAATGACTGTGGGGGTTTTGAAAATATTGCCGTTCCAAGTTCTGTATTTACCGTTAGTGTTGCATGAACTCCACAGAGGGTGAATAAAAAACTTGGAACGGCAACATTTTCAAAAACCCCACAGTCATTAAAAATACATCCTTTGCTATGGTACATTACTAATGGAGGTGGTATATATTAAAAGTACCCCCAATTAAAGGACTCCTTTACACGCCTTGAGGTGTATTAGGTATGTGGTGCTAGCACAATAATTGTACAGACCAAGCAGCACTCAATGCATGTTGTGATCAATATCACACCGGTCGCCTTTATTTCCCATGACATTTCCTTGTTCCGGTTCTATAGCCCATTTTAGGCTGGTCGACCCGGCAGCCAAAGTCAGTTTTAAAAAATTCACCTCGTACCTATAAAGTTGTTGGATTCCTGTAGAAAAAATGTAACCACTCGCGCACCACCTGCTGTACCTGTTCATCAAACCAAAAAGATTTGAAACTTCCTACTCCACTCATACACTTGCTGGACTGACATGCATCACCATACTGGGCCGTCATTTGCCGATGAATTTCTACAGGTTTCACCCCTTCACTGAAAAAACAAAAAATCGGGTAACAGAACTCTGCTCCTCTTTGGTGCAATTCAAAACTGGGGCGGTCATCTTTAAACTGAGCTTATGACGTCGTCTGCATCACACTGTCACGTGCTTAGCACTCTTCTTGACACCCTTAACAACAATATTGATAGGTTGCAAGACAATGGCATGGTTATTGTAATTTCTATCACACTTTTAAGGTTTTTATTTGTAGCCTCTTTGTATATGGACATATCTTATAGTCCATGCCGCATAGCGCTGTCGATCACATACCTCATCTACAAACGCCCACATCATTCTTAGTATCAGTATACTACAAACTGAAAACCTCACCGCTTGAACTAGATCTGCCCCCCCCCCCCCCCCCCCTCCCGTCCTCAAAAGGGATACGCGGCTCTCTACCAATCCTTGTTGACAACCATTAATTAGAACTTGCGAAAATACAACGAAGCTCAGAACGGCCGGTCTTATTACCTTCTCTCGTTTCTCAAACGCTCGATTATCTATATGCCTTGTTTGAGTTCTGCAGCTGAAGTTCCTGCTCCAGCCATATGATAGTTTCTTGAATTGGTGCGATCTTTGAAGTTGATTATATATAATAACTATATGTGACTATAGCCACGCAAGTCACACCTCACAAAATCGAGCTGTCCCAGGCTCTTGAAAATACACAGAAACACCGGTTCTCAGGTACCCTGAGACAACTGAAACAACGTGAGAAATGGACTTTCAAGCGATAATTGACACTCATAGAATCGGAAAGCACACTAAATCAGAGTGTTGACTGGTTCGAGATCCAGATTACTTACAGTTGTCAATTTACTGCTATCTCTTGCCATCTACCTTATAGTTCTATTCACGTATATATTCATGTGTGTGTCAGGTCTTAGTCAGATATGACTGAGCTACCGTATAACAGTAGACGGTACTACCTGCTTTCTGTTAGCGCTGAACGTTGGGCGGCGCTTAACAAACCCGACACCCCACATTGTGCCATAGGCTTCGGGCGGAAGAGCGCAATTGGGTACAAGCCTTACTCTGGTGCGTGGAAATGCAACCTAAAGACAAAATGTCATGGCAGGGCAGACCAGGCCCTAAGCCTTGGTTGGCAGCTGGTCTAGGATCGAAGCTCCGACAGGCGGACAGTTAGAGCATTGCTTTGCTGATCCGGCAGCTTCTGCAGCTTGTCTTGTTCCAGATGTAGGGGTGTTACCTTTCCTCTGGAGTGAACTAGGCAGGCCGAGAGAGGGATCATGCTGCATGGGCAACACACGATCTCTATATTTTAGCCCAGGCTTTGTGCTATGGAGAGGCAATAACTCCATCCCTGGTCTTAACTGTTCTCGGAATCAAAGCGAGAGGCAACTGTTACGGGTTATAAGTCCTTGTCAATTGGCGTAGACATGGGGCGCCACGCGTTGCCTCTGACGGTGGGAAACACCTACAGGTGTCACTGATCAGCTACCGCCCGCCTCAAGCTGGGCAGCCCCCGGCCAATTGGGTGCTGATCCGCCACAGCCTGCCTGCTTCGATGGGTGCTTGGGGCTAGGACAAAATCTGAATCGCAGGCTGTGAAACCAATGCATCAGGTACAAATAAAAATCGAAACCTCAAGCTACGGCTTGCAACGTGAGAACCATGTGTCTAGGATTTTCCACTGACTTGACCAATATTGACGATGTGAGAAAAACGGCTGTGATTGATGCCGAACTCAATCGTCTTAACATTGATATTGCTGGCCTGCAGGAGACCCGCCTCGCTGAGGAAGGGTCACTCAGGGAAAACAATTACACCTTTTTTTTGAAGGGTAGAGGGCAGGCAGAAAAAAGGCAACACGGTGTGTGCTTTGCAGTGAAGAATTCGCTACTGGTTATGATTGAAATTCCAGCAGGAGGAAATGAAAGACTATTATCCCTACGCTTGGCAACCTCTTGTGGTTTTGCCACCATTATTACTGCATATGCACCGACACTCGATTCCTCTGATGATGTGAAGGATTCGTTCTATGAGGAGTTAGACTCCGTGATCAAGGCAGTTCCAAAATCTGTCTACATTTATATGCTCGGTGATTTCAATGCTCGCGTGGGCAAGGACTCGAGTTCATGGCCAGTGTGCCTTGGAAAATACAACATCGGTCGCATGAATGAAAATGGGCAAAGGCTGCTGGAGCATTGCACCAGTAATGACCTATGTATTACAAACTCCTTTTTTAAAACACAAGAGATGCATAAGGTCACATGGAAACATCCAAGAACCGGCCATTGGCACCAGCTGGACTTCATCATCACACGGAGACAACATCTGAACCATATATCATTGACTCGAAGTTACCACAGTGCTGACTGTGGTACGGATCATTCTTTGGTTGTTGCAAGGGTTAGACTGAGACCAAAGAGAATCTACACAACTAAACACAAATCTAGCCCCAGGATTAATATTATTAACACTCCCGATCCTGAAAAGTGTTTTCAGTTTCAACAGAAACTTGAAGACGCTTTCACTGATACACCAGAAAATTGTACAGTAAATGAAAAGTGGGGTCAACTTAAGGAAACTCTTTATAAAACTTCCGTAGGGGTTTACGGCACTGTGAATCATAAGAGGCAGGACTGGTTTGCAGCAAATAGCGAGACTCTGCAGCCATTGATTGATAAGAAGAAGACAGCTCTCTTAAGAAACAAGGAAAGACCAACGCGTAACACTCTGAGTGAGCTAAGGCAAGCTAGGAAGGATGTGCAAAAGGCTGCCAGGCAGTGTGCAAATGATTATTGGGTCAAGTTATGTGAGTCCATTCAAATCGCAAGTGATAAGGGAAACATAAGAAGCATGTATGAAGGAATAAAGAAAGCCTGTGGTCCAGTGATCAAAAGAAGTGCACCATTGGAAACCTTGACTGGAGAAATCATCACTGATAAGAATCAGCAGATGGACAGATGGGTAGAGCACTATTTGGAGCTTTACTCAAGTGAGACCAAACTAGCGGATGATGCCCTCAACGCCATAGAGGCTCTACCAACTCTTGACCACCTGGACACACTTCCCACCATAACAGAAGTTAAGTGTGCTATAAATGAACTTGCATCTGGCAAGGCTCCAGGTAAGGGGATTCCAATAGAGGTTATTAGTAGTGGGCAAGACACACTCACTTTACAGATCCACCAGCTAATAGAGCTATGCTGGAGAGAAGGACAAGTCTCACAGGATTTCAAAGATTCAAGCATCATAACATTGTACAAGAACAAGGGCGATCGGAGCGACTGCAACAACTATAGGGGTATCTCACTTCTGTGTATTGTGGAAAAGTATTTGCCAGAATTGTTCTGCGCAGACTTCAAGTCCTAGGAGATCAAGTCTACCCCGAATCACAGTGTGGCTTTCGACAGAACCGGTCTACAATTGATATGATATTCTCATTGCGACAAATGCAAGAAAAATGCCGTGAACAGAATCAACCACTGTTTATTGCCTTCATCGACCTCACAAAGGCATTTGATTTGGTCAGTCGTGAGGGCCTGTTCAAGGCACTAAAGAAGATTGGCTGCCCACCAACTCTTCTGTCCATTGGGGAATCGTTCCACATAGGCATGAAGGGTATAATTAAGTTTGATGGTGCAACTTCTGAAGAGTTTGAAATCAAGAGTGGAGTTAAGCAAGGTTGTGTACTAGCTCCCACCCTCTTTGGAATATACTTTTCACTTCTACTGAAATATGCCTTTCGTGATCAGGATGGTGGTATTTACATTCACTCACGCTCAGATGGCGGCCTCTACAATGCTCAGAGATTGAAGGCCAAGACCAAAATTAGGAAGGTACTGATCAGAGAGTTGCTTTTTGCAGATGATGCTGCAGTTACGACCCACTCTGAGGAAGAATTGCAATGTCTACTATCTGCATTCTCCAATGCTTGTTCTGAATTTGGTTTAACAATTAGCAAAAAGAAGACACAGATTATGTCACAAGGTGCACATGGGGTACCATCAATCTTTATTGACGACGCCGAACTAGAGATGGTAGACCATTTTACAAATCTAGGATCAGTGGTAAATAGCAAATTATCCCTAGATCAGGAAATCAACATCCGGATTGGTAAGGCAGTAACAACAACAATGAACAGGTTAAGAAAAAGAGTGTGGAAGAACAGGAAGCTTACTGCCAAAACAAAAGTCCTGTCTATCAAGCCTGTGTCCTTAGTACTCTTCTTTATGGCTGTGAAACCTAGACAACTTACTCACACCAAGAGAAACGTTTAAACGGCTTTCATATGCGGTGTCTGCGAAGAATTCTTGGTATTAAGTGGCAAGACAAAATCACAAATATTGAAGTATTGGAAAGATCAGGTTGTGTGACGGTTTATTCCATGCTCAGTCTTCGTAGACTTAGATGGATATGGCATCTTAGGAGGATGGATGATGGTAGAATACCAAAGGACATCTTTTTTGGTGAATTACAGATGGGTAAGAGATCTCAAGGTCGGCCTCTACTACGATACAAAGATGTGTGTAAGCGGGACATGATTGATACAGGCATTGATAATGCACATTGGGAGCAAGTCGCCGCTGAACGTGTTGCATGGAGGGCAAACATCAGAAATGGAATAAAGACAAAGGAGAAAATTATTGCAGATAAGTCACACACCGAGCGTGTGAGACGCAAGATGGTGCATGATGGTGGAAATGACCACGTGTTCACATGCACCCACTGTGAACTGACATTTACAGCGCGAATTGGCCTTATCAGTCACATTCGCTACCGCCATAGGTAAAAGTTATTATGCCTTTTTAAAGCACAAACTATCGTCTGTCAAGACGGCAAGGTGCCAATGTAAAAAAATGTAATGTAATGCTATCTCTTCTACTTCTGCCTTCTACTTCTATTCACGTATCTTCCTAACGGTTTAAAGCGGTTTACAGGCAAGATGGTCGACTTAATTGCACCGAGTTTGACCCTATATGGCGCAGTCTCTTTGCGCAGAGCTGTCTATGAGAAGGCCTCACACCTCACATATCTCTGCAGCACAAGCGATAACCTATAGGAACCTCCGAGAAAATCTCACCCATAAATCAAATGACGGGATTCCGTTGTTTTCTAAAAGTGTCTGCCTACACCTGTCAATGTATTATGCTCACGATGTTTCTGTGGGTATTGCGAAAATAAACTGTATTGGGAAATACCATGTGCATTTTCATTAATTGTAAATATACTTTTACTCATTCTGCCATAAGCAACTCACAACGCGTTGGTTCAGTTACTCAGTATAAGGTTAAAACATCGCGGTTTTTACTCCATCTGTCTGGGACGCAGAGGTGTTTCCAAGGCAGCAGGGCCGGGTTATATGCTGGCCAAGACCTATTGACGCGTTCTCGTCGAGCGTCCTGGGCAACAGGTCCCTTCGGGGTCCTGGCTAAAGTCAGTAGGATCGCCGATTCCTCCGAAGTCAGAGAGTGTTTGCCTGTACGGCGAGGAACCACCAGTCTGCACACCAATAAGCCATACATGGGACAACGGATACTCACTCAAACCTCAGGTCCTGTATGACACCACACCGATGTTGGACAACAGGATGCCTTCATCCGACATAAAGGACTTCGCTTTGGAACTCAAGCCAACGAACACAAGCAAGCAAGCAAGCACTCCATCTGTCTCAGATCTATGGTCAAATTCGTTACTCGGTATATAAGAAGTTGCTGTCTTCAGACTAAGTAAACTACAGTCACAGCACTCAAGGGTTGATTGGTTGAGTAGGTTGATGTGCAACGAATCTACATAATCAAGGCATCATGTGGGAATAGGCACAGGTTGAAATCACTTCAGCTTCTTGTCTTGACTGGAGTCTTCTGCCCGATGGGTTACGTCGAAATGAACAAACTTGTTCAGTTGCAAGGCCACGAAGCATCCCAGGAAAGGGCCGAGCCAGTAGACGGTGAAATGCTCCCACAGAGCCGTGCCGTGGCAACCTAGAGTGTGCCCGCTGGCCATTGCTGGGTTGAAGTACATGCCCGTCGTTGTGACACCTGTGGACAGCCAGACAGTGCCAAGATGTAAAACAGCAGATTATCATGAAAACCCGGTAACAGGAGCTTACTGTGGGTATGTAACTTACTAGGACTATCACATTTCTAAGCCAGAGTACATCAAGATGGTCATTCTTTTTTTCCCCTCGCGAAGCAAACGAGTGCAGGCAGGGAATCCTCCCTCATGGTCAGCTTAATACCTTAGCCAGTACACCAATGTGCTAACTAATCAAAGACCGGACAATTAACCCGACTCAAATGTCTGCGGTAGCCCTGTGGCTTGCACGCCTGCCTACCCAGCTTGTGGTCATGTATTCGAATTCCCCATCATTGCAGCCTTGTAAACATTGATCTGGGGTCGACCCAATATAAAATGGGTACCAGAAAAAGCAAAGACGGCGGTGTGATACTGAATGCGTCAATCATAGAGCGCCGGATAGGTCTATTAAAAACACGACTAGCATCATATACCAAATAAGCCACAAGGCACGTAAAACATTTCGTTTACTTGTTCTGTTCTACACGCCTTTCAGTTGTGTCGAGTTATGTTGCTAGTCTCTTGATATCGGGAATCTACCAGCTCAGCAGTGGTAGTCCAGTCATTATGACGCCGGTCACCTCGCATCACAAAATTGTGGTCAAATCTCTGGGTTGGAGGTCGGCTGAGAGGTTTAACACTCTTAATCTTGTTTTTATGATCGCAGCGTAGTGGGTTCGTTTCACATACCAGTCAGTTTCATTTAAATGTTGACTTTTTGTCCTTGACTATTTTCCCCTATATCCTTTACAGGACATTGCTGTCAACACCCGCATTTTACCGCTGTTGTTGGAACCTTGGCAAGATTACGCTCAGTAGTTTGCCATTGCTTTCTGAGCGACCAGATCACTTATCCCTAAGTCACCAACGCGGCGAGAACCGCTACCAATTCTCGCGCGCTGTGTTATCCTACGTGGATAAACAGGATTACGGAGAAAGGCGTTTAACCCCTAGGACGTAAATTACAAGTACCTCAGGAGTCGGAGAGGACTGACCTCGTGGAGAGGGACGATGGTAATAGGGAAAAAACTAACTCTCACGCAAAATCAGTCCAGTACATTCACTAACAGTAGCAACTACTGGTAGTAGTAGCACGTGTTTGGACTACGCTCGAGTTCAAAGCGAGCTAACGGAGCAAAAACTCTGTGGGTTTATGAGGTCGGGCGGACCCCAGAGTCGCGGTGGTGAAGACAGATTGAACACATCATCTGTAGAATATCGAACACAGAGTCGCGCTGGCGGAGACAGATTGAACACAGAGTCGCGCTGGCGGAGACCGATTGAACACAGCATCTGTAGAATATCGAACACAGAGTCGCGCTGGCGGAGACAGATTGAACACAGAGTCGCGCTGGCGGAGACAGATTGAACACAGAGTCGCGCTGGCGGAGACCGATTGAACACAGAGTCGCGCTGGCGGAGACAGATTGAACACAGCATCTGTAGAATACCGAACACAGAGTCGCGCTGGCGGAGACAGATTCAACCCAGCATCTGTAGAATACCGAACACAGAGTCGTGCTGGCGGAGACAGATTGAACACAGCATCTGTAGAATACCGAACACAGAGTCGTGCTGGCGGAGGCAGATTGAACACAGCATCTGTAGAATACCGAACACAGAGTCGTGCTGGCGGAGACAGATTGAACACAGCATCTGTAGAATACCGAACACAGAGTCGCGCTGGCGGAGACAGATTGAACACAGCATCTGTAGAATACCGAACACAGAGTCGCGCTGGCGGAGACAGATTCAACCCAGCATCTGTAGAATACCGAACACAGAGTCGCGCTGGCGGAGACAGATTGAACACAGCATCTGTAGAATACCGAACACAGAGTCGCGCTGGCGGAGACAAGATTGAACACAGCATCTGTAGAATACCGAACACAGAGTCGCGCTGGCGGAGACAGATTGAACACAGCATCTGTAGAATACCGAACACAGAGTCGCGCTGGCGGAGACAGATTCAACCCAGCATCTGTAGAATACCGAACACAGAGTCGCGCTGGCGGAGACAGATTCAACCCAGCATCTATAGGATATTGAACACAGAGTCGTGCTGGCGGAGACATATTCAACCCAGCATCTATAGGATATCGAACACAGGGTTACTGTGTCAGTAGGTGAACATACTAGTCATCATCGCTACATGCATCACCAGTCATCACCATCCAGTGATTTGTTCTGTGAGGAATTTCCGCCCATAAGTCTTTAGAAACTCTGTCATAAGTTGTGTAGAGTCAAGAACCGACATTACAACAACCGGGACATTTCCTTACATACTCCATTTTTATTTACAACAGCCAGCGTAGAGTCCCAGTGCTAATTGTACCAGCTGCAGTCTGATTATGTTCCGTCAGGCATTTCCACGGAGACCTAAGGTTGGCCTCTGGTCACTCCCTATCACATCATTCTGTTCAAGCAACAATGGTGTATCTGTTCTTCCACAATATACACACATGCCTAAGGGTACCGACCACATCTGCCTTATTGTACATCAATGCCCACCCAGAGGTGCAGATCCAGTCAATTTATCAGCCTGCATGTTTCCCAACACACTGTCATGCCCTGAGGGATTCAATGGATGCTTCCTGTCTTTGATATTTGAACCGAAGCATGCCACTCTGCACAAAGCATGCCTGTCATCACCCTACTTAGCATGCTCAGTGAGTTCTCTAATATAAGTGTGATGTCGTGCCTCTGTTGCCATGAGCGTCAATTATTCATTACGTTTTCAATTCATCTACGTTGCGGTCTACTTCTTCTCCGCTTCCTCGGGAAACCGCCCTCTATAATTATATTTTCCATACATTTTATTTGTCTTCATAACCAATCTTTTCAAATATTGATTGCTTGCAGGATAGATACGTTTGTTCTCTTTCTCAGCCAATGCATGTTTAATACACTCCCGTAATAGTGATTTCAAAGCGCCTGTGTTCAGCTGGTTTGTTAAATAAGCAAGTTTCACAACTGCTTGTTGCCACGGGAAATATGCATGCTCTTAGCACTCCGACTGTTGCTGTTCTGTCTGCTCCAGTCCAAAACGATTTTAATTGCTTCAGTTTTTGCAGCACAATATTTGTTTTTCTTCTGCTTTCTGTCATCACATTTCCATCGCCCGTCGCAGTGGACTTAAATATTAAAAATTGTCATCATTCTATTGCTTATCTCCAGAGATAGATATGTATATGGACAAATTTGATTTATCGGTTGTCATTATTCTTGTTATCGTATCATAAAAAAATAGCAATATTCTGAAAAGCCATTTTCCAAAATAGTATTGCGCAATGTATTGCATTTATATCGGTTCGATGGGTCAGTTGATATAGGGTTTTTAATACAAGTAATTATCCAACGACAGAAAGGAGGGAGAGGAAATACAGAGATCTAGAAGAAGAACGAAGACTAGGAGAGCATAATCGAGAGATGAAAAGAGTGTGTGAGAATGAGAGACATTATGTCAGATGGAATATGCTAACGCCAGCGAGTAAGACAATGCATTAGAGCAAAAGAGAGAAATCATGTTAGATAGATTTAGACAATCATCAGAGAGCAAGAAAGCGAACTAGAGCAAAAGAGAGACATGATGTAAGATGGTTGAGACTATCATCAGAGAGCAAGACAGTGAACTAGAGCAAAAGGGAGAAACCATGTAAGATGGATGAGGCTATCATCAGAGAGCAGGACAATGAGCTAGAACAGTAGAGAGAAATCATACAAGATGGATTATACAATCATCAGAGGGCAAGACAGCGAACTAGAACAAAAGAGAGAAATCATACAAGATGGATTAGACAATCATTAGAGAGCAAGACATTGAACTAGAGCAAAAGAGAGAAATCATCATCATCATCATCATCATCATCATCATCATCATCATCAACATCATCATCATCAACATCATCCAGCAACTGGTGCTGTGCCAACATTCTTCCCCCCTCTCCATCCCCACCCCTTCCCCATAGCATTCATCGACATGTCGTTCTATCGTAAACCGGATGTCCTGCCATCTGTAAATTATCTGACATGTCTTGAACCCATCTCCGCTCCGCTGTGGTATCTCTCTTCTTCCCTTCTCCAATCCCTCTCACTTCGTAACTATCTTTTCCAGACATTCATGTAAGTGTACATGCTCAAGATATGTAATTCTCCTTACTTTTATTTGTTGGAGTAACCAATCTTCTTCAATAATAAGCTGTCGTTGGATAGACCTGGATGTTTTCTTTCTCGTGCCATGACTGTTTAATACTCTTCTGTAACACATATTCAATGCACACATGCACTTTTCTGTTCATTCGTTCAACAGAAGCTCCACACTCGTATGTTGCCACAGGCAATATTCAGTCTCTTAGTACAATTCTCGATCCAGCGGAAAGCTGCAGTGACCGCATCCACCTCCATTCTTAAGCTAGATGTTGTGGTATCATATGCCAGGCTCTCCTGCACCACACATCGGCCATTGGCTTTTGCTATGAACCCCTAGGAACTTCTCCTACCTCTCGACACCGAAACATCTCTGTAGATAATCACATCACATTAGTTACCTGTGTACTAACTACCATGCTGCCATGCTTCATGAATTCTGTAAAATTGCTATGTATCCCAGGAACAAATACCAAGACAAGAAACAACAAGAATACACCAACCATCCACGTAAAGATCATCATCATCGTCATCTTTATCATTATCAGGCTAGGCAATCCGAAGACTTATTTTTATTTAGTTTGATTACGTAATTCCAATGTCCCTGTTTTTAGCAATTCTCTTCCAATCAATCAATCAATCAATCAATCAATCATGTGCCATGCCAGAAAGCGTGGGCGGTCATGACTTGCCATTTCACTCGATCACCAGAGTCGTGGATTAGCTCAGTGTTCCTGTCTCGACCATGCCATGTGGCCAAGCCATCCAGGTATTTACTTCTCGGTCTTCCCCTTGGTCTGTTCCCTTCGATCTTGCCAGTTGTCACTAAGTTCTCCAATTCATTTCTACTCATAACATGTCCAAAAAATGTTGACTGTCTACGTCTAATTTCTCTGATCAGTTTACGATTTTCATTTGTCTCCTGTAGTACTTGGTCATTGGGTTTTCTGTCTGTCCATGGTATTCTTTGCATTCTCCTCAGAAACCACATTTCTGCAGCCATCAGATGTTTTTCAGCTTGACTGCTCATTATCCAAGTTTCACATCCATAATAAAGAACAAACTCTATGTAGCACTTCAACACTCTTTTTTCTCGTTTCAATTGACATCTTTTTATTGAAAACAATGTTTTCCCGTGATGAATTTGAATAACGAAGACACAAACAATAGATTGCACGATTTATTGCCTGGCATGTTTCGCTGCATCTCGTCAGGTACATACTGCAGAAATCACACAACTTACGTGAATTAATTAGATAAATCCTTTAAACTGAAATATACACATGTTCGCACAGTAATATCGATTGTCTACCACGGTAATTTTAAACTGACTAACATGTCTTTCTGCTTACACAAGGACGGCTTACGAAGGTTGATTAGTATAGCTTCAGCAAACTTTAACAACAGTAAACTTTAGTTTGCTGAAGCTATACTAATCAACCTTCGTAAGCCGTCCTTGTGTAAGCAAAAAGACATGTTAGTCAGTTTAAAATTACCGTGGTAGACAATCGACATTACTGTGCGAACATGTGTATATTTCAGTTTGAAGGATTTATCTAATTAATTCACGTAAGTTGTGTGATTTCTGCAGTATGTACCTGACGAGATGCAGCGAAATATGCCAGGCAATAAATCGTGCAATCTATTGTTTGTGTCTTCGTTATTCAAAATATTTTTATTGGTCTGTATGTTTTTCATCTTGTTAAAGGTTACTTTCGCCATGGCGATTCTTGTTCTTGCATCTCTTCAATGCATCACCCATCAGATGTTATGACTGTTCCGAGATAATTGTTCCGATTCACTTGTTGAAGAGTATTCCCATTTACGTGTATATTACATTGTGTTATTTCCTTCTTCCTATTGACGACCATAATCTGTGTCTTTTTACAATTTAATTCTAACCCCAGTTGTTCACTGTGTGCAACAACCGCATCTACTAATTGTTGCAGATCCTGCTCATTGTCTGCAATCAATACTGTATCATCTGCATATCTAATGTTATTGAATGTTTCGTCCTCCAATGCTGATTCCATTTATACCTTCTACATTTCTGAAAATATTTTCACTGTACAGGAAAAAAAGATCTGGAGACATTACACATCCCTGCCTAACACCTCTCTTAATAGGCTGATATTGTCTCGCTTCATTATCAATCCTTATGGCAGCTTGTTGTTTTCAATATATGTTTTTTATAAGTCTAATGTTCTCCCATCAATTTGTAGATCTGCAAGCATATCTACCATGTTAACATGTCTTACTCTATCGAAAGCCTTTGTGTAGTCAATAAAGCAAAGATGTGCATCTTTGTTTACTTCTATAGAACGTTCAGTAACTGATCGCAGCATATACACATCATTTACTGTACTACCCTTTCCTTTTACAAACCCACATTGTTCTTCCCCTATTTCAGGTTGTATGTTCTTCCTCATTCTCTACATGATAATTCGTAGCAAAATCTTCGTGATGTGACTCATTATACTAATTGTTCTATGTTGATCACACTCCAAGGCTCCTGATTTCTTTGGGATTGCAATGAATATACAATTACATAATTCAGAAGGTATTTCTCCGGTATCATATAATGTGTTCTCTTCTACCCAATATGAATCTGAATCCCAGGTGTTTCCAGACATTAGTAGTTTCGTTCCACCCAATGTAAATCTGAATCCCAACGTCCTAGCTAGTTTGTCTGGTGCATTTCATTCTCGGGCGTCTCTTGTTTCAGTTTCCCTGGATTTTGCCTTTTGTATTTTCGAAGAATACCCTTTTGTCTAATATTGTGGGCAAGCCAAGAATACCCGCTTTTTGAGTATGTGTTTTAAGATTTGTCTATTTTCTTCATTTTTATTTTCAATAATTTGTTTATTTTATCTATTTTCCGCTCAATCTTTGATACGCGATAAGACAATAAATCAAAATCTTCCAAGGTCTATTCATTCTTTTTGTAAATAGGCCATGTTTTAAAGTCTTTTGATGCCACAGGCCGAATTCAGCATTTGCCACATGACCATGGCTTATTATTGAGAAGAGAATATTGCAGTTTCCCTTTGGCTTCCACATCTTGATGGGAGGTTTACAACCCCTACCTTTGACAATTCCCCGATGTCAGGGCAAGTGAGTGCTTTACTCGGCTAAGGTGTAGATGTGTCCACTTATTTCAATGCACTCTCGATCCCCACATTTGATGTTGCCAGTACTTAGTGTGTTTTACATTTTCTACCACGAGGAGTGCAGTTGGTGTCCCCATGTCATCGAGTTAAGCGACCATGATGGCATTTCTCAATCTATCCAGTAATTTCTAGAGAACACACTAAATAACAAAAGCAGAAGCAAGTACCGTAGCAGGAACATGCCTCGGGTATGTGAAGTTTTAGAACCTTTTAGACATTTATGTAGGCTTGAATACACGGGGGAATAGGTGCTGGCTAGTCTTTCCCTCCGTAGACAACGATAGAAGCCTGGACATTGTACAAACAATTAGAAAGTCGAATAGAACCCCTGGAGATGTGGATTTACGGAAGAATATGTCGTACTTCATGGAAATTCAAATACACACGTTCTAGAAAAACTGGGGGAAAAAAGACTGATAAAAGAAATACAAAAGAAGCAAATTAAATATTTCGGCCACGTTAAAAGACATAACATTATTATAAAAACCATACTGAAGGGTCAGATTGAAGGCAAGCGAACAAGAGGTAGACAACAAAATAAGTGGGACGATAACATCAAGAGATGGACGAACAGCAATCTGACAGAATGTACAGTCAGGGCGAGAGACAGACAGTGTTGGAGATCCATTGCAGCCAACCTTCATTGTGGAAAGGGCATCTGATTGATTGATTGAGCGAACGACGAGATCTGACATAGAATCCTTGTCCCTCCCCCGTTGTGTCTCCACCTTGCCGTGGTGGGGGTGCTTGAGTGTCCCACTGACCCCAAGCGCTATGCCGATGGATATTAACTATATATTAGACAGCCCTTGGGATAGGGACCAGACTAAGAGAGACACAACCTGCTGCTCTGCAGGTAGACTGAGGATAGCAGTCTAAATCAGGCAAACGATGCCAATAATCTCAGTCCGGACATAACCTCTAAGGCTCCCAGCCGAGGTGTATGGCTGAACGTCTCTAAGCCATAAACCCTCGGAAGTGAGAGCCTGACCGACACAAACCTACATCAAAATTGAGGTGAGGTGCTGAGCACGCCACATGCTTGGTGCAGATACTCGTTCAATGGCTCTTAGCTGGGGGATATGAGGGATCCCCGGATGAGAGGGTCTGGCCGTTACTCGCCCACAGACGCACGGAGGTAAGGTGCTGAGCCGGCAGCACATGTAGCCTACCTCGTGAGCGAGTACTAAAGGTGGAAAAACTCCTCGGTGGCATGTTCCGTAGATAGTCTGTAACCGTACTCATGGAGTGAGTATAGTCAAAGGTGGAGAATTGTCTCGTTGACACGAAATGGAACGCCTGGCTTGCGAATCCATTACGTGGCAGCCCGAAGCAAAAGCTTGCTGTGTGGAAGTCGAAATAAGAGTCTAACTTGTCTCGAAACCCGAGGAAAGCTAACCTCATTAAAAATGCCCGCTGAAGTCGGAAGTGCCAGCCTACGGGCGGCAAATTAAAAATGGCACTACGCAATTACGTCCGAGTGAAATATCTTTCGTGACCGGAAAAGCTCTAACTAGTCTTCCCTCGTGCTAGGAACAGGTACCTAGTTTCCGAATGCCGCTCTTGTTCGGAACAGCTCTGACTAGGTTGTTTTCCGAATGTCCGACGTGTCTTGAACAGTTCTGACGGACACAACGACAAGCAAATGTCCGAAAAACTCGCTGAGTGGATACTGACTGCAGACCAGTCTGGGTTGTGCGGGAACGGCCCGGGGCGAACGAAATGCCCAATATATTGAAGTGAGGAATTAATGCAGCCATGAGCAGGACGTGACGATTCCCTCGGTGAGCCCAGCACCAGGGCGCTATGTGCCGGCCCTGCAATTATGGAAGCCACCCTGGATGGCGGAAAATGCCATGGACTGTCCCTGCCTTCCTTTGAGGGACGACCGTTGTCTTCGACCGTTCCAAATTGGCCAGCTGGGTTGTGGACGGTACCGCAAAAAGTGAGAGTCTCCAAGGAATGCTACCTGGTCAAAAAAGCACGCAATGTGTTGGCCTACGGGTTTCGGCCCAAGGGCGCATAACAGACACACCGCAATCACATCTGAAAAAACACTCCGGATGAACGCAAAGAAGAAGATGAATCCTTGTCCGACTGCGTTAATGCTAAAGTTTGCCCAACGTTGTAACCATTACACCAACTTACCAGCCTGACAAAATTAACGTACACGTAAATGCGTTAATAAACCGAACGTCTGCTTGCTTACCAATTGTGATCATGATGGCTGCATTGATGTACTTGATTAGTTCATCCAGGATTGGAGTGCTGGATACCTTTTGCATGCCCAGCCAGGTGTCGCTCAGGCAGGCACACAGTTCTATGGCAAAACCCATGAACAGCGTTACATGGAGATCACTCTCGCAGGACGATTCATAGTAGCGCTGTGGATTCAATGCAGGAAATCAACAGAAACAATATTTGTGTAAATATATGTGGATCATTAATTTAGCTAATTTTCATGTGATTTCAGGAGACTGAGTGCGAAGACTAGTCGGAAGTTTATTCAAAATGTAACTCTTATAAATTTAATTTCGATATATATATATATATATATATATATATATATATATATATATATATATATATATATATATATATATATATATATATATATATATATATATATAAAAGTTACTCCGCCATAAATTAAAATTCGTTTCATGAAAATGTCACTCCACCATAAATGTAACATCGTTTTGTGAAAATATCAATCCATCATAAATTTATCATCGATTTATGATAATGTAACTACTAAATAAATTTAACTTTCATTTATGAAAATGTCATTCCACCATAAATTTATCTTCATGTTATGAAAATGTCACAGCAATTTAAATTTAACGTCGTTATTGACCAAAAATGCTGTCATAGTTTGCCATCAAATATCAACGTTATATCCCTTGTATCCCTCGTAAAATACCCAAGACTATAAATATTTATAGTTTCAGCGGCCTCTGGTTTTGCATTCACTATGTCCTCTATCTCGTTCTTTTCTTGTTTAGTTTACTTGCATATCCTTTACAGGACGTTGCAGTCAACACCAGTTTATTGTGTTTTACTGTTTGTGGTTTCTTGGCAAGTTTACGTTCAGCAGTTTGCCATTGCTTTCTGAACAACCGAAGTTTATACCACTGTATGAAAACAAACGAAAGGCGGTTTGCTTCCAAATCTCCCTCAGCTGTGATTTGAATGCGGGATTGCGAATTACATTCATGACCCTACGCCACAACGCCGTACGTTCCTTATTGCCACACTCAAATTGGTTACCTATTTCTGCCAATCACGTGTGTGTGAGAGTGTGTGTGTATGCGCGCGTGCAAAAAAAGCGCAAAATATAATTCAATATCTTCTTCTTCTTCTTCTTCTTCTTCATTCTTCATTCTTCATTCTTCTTCTTCTTCTTCTTCTTCTTCTTCTTCTTCTTCTTCTTCTTCCTTCTTCTTCTTCTTCTTCTTCTTCTTCTTCTTCTTCTTCTTCTTCTTCTTCTTCTTCTTCTTCTTCTTCTTCTTCTTCTTCTTTCAGCGTTCCAAGCCATCGAGGTTCTTTGCTGCAGATACAATCCGTCTCCATTCGTTTCTCTGGTTGACCCTATCTTGCCAGTCGTTGATTCCAAGTGCTTGTAAGTCTGTATATATATTATCTCTCAACCGTCTTCTTGGTCTACCTCGGGGTCCGCGGTCATTTATTTCCTAACTGTAAGCGAGTTTTGTTTCCCTATTGTCTTCCATTCTTTCTATATGCCTCAGCCATTGTAATCTATTAGCCTTCGTGATACCAGTGATTAGCGGGGACTTAAACAGATCATAATTGTCTTTATTACTTCTTCTTTTCCACTCTCCACTTTGTGTATCCCTAATGGGCCCAAAGATGTGTCTTAAAACTTTGTTCTCAAAGGTTTGTAACAAGGCTTCATCTCCTTTCGTTGTACTCCAGGTTTCAGGGCCATACAGCACAACTGGTCTGATCAGTGTTTTGTATATTGTGATTTTGGTGTTACAAGATAGCGCATTTGATTTTAGTAGAAATTGAAAAACAACACAACAGTCAAAATACCAAATTAGTGCACAAAAGGATTCAGGAACTTACTAATAAAAGAACAAGTACATCAACAGGCTGTCTAAGAACTAAAGATGGCAAAATCATTATAGAAAAAGATCAGATTCTACATGTATGGACAGATTATGTGAAAGACCTGTATAATGATAACAGAGAGGAACAGTATGCTATTAGATTTAATAATGAAGGACCAGCAATTTTAAAGATGGAGGTTCAAAATGTTCTTAAGCATATGAAAGCTGGCAAGGCCCCCGGTGCAGATAACATCACAACAGAAATGATTAAAGCTTTAGAAGAATTTGGACTAGAGCAAGTCACTAGACTGCTGAACACATTATATGATACTGGAGATATACCTTCTGAATTATGTAATTCTGTATTTATTGCAATCCCAAAGAAATCAGGAACCTTAGAATGTGATCAACATAGAACAATTAGTATAATGAGTCACATCACAAAGATTTTGTTACGAATTATCATGCAAAGAGTGAGGAAGAAAATACAACCTGAAATAGGGGAAGAACAATGTGGTTTTGTAGAAGGAAAGGGTACAGTAAATGCTGTGTATATGCTGCGAACAGTTATTGAACGTGCTTTAGAAGTAAACAAGGATATACATCTTTGCTTTATTGACTACACAAAGGCTTTTGATAGAGTAAGACATGTCAACATTGTGGATATGCTTGCAGATCTACAAATTGATGGGAAAGACATTAGACTTATAAAAAACATATATTGGAAACAACAAGCTGCCATAAGAATTGATAATGAAGTAGGACAATACCAACCTATTAAGAGAGGTGTTAGGCAGGGATGTGTAATGTCTCCAGATCTTTTTTCCTTATACAGTGAAAATATTTTCAGAAATGTAGAAGACCTAAATGGAATCAGCATTGGAGGACGAAACATAAATAACATTAGATATGCAGATGATACAGTATTGATTGCAGACAATGCACAGGATCTGCAACAATTAGTAGACGCTGTGGTTGTACACAGTGAGCAGCTGGGGTTGGAATTAAATTGTAGGAAGACACAGGTTATGGTCGTCACTAGGAAGAACGAAGTACCACAATGTAATATACAAGTAAATGGGAATATTCTTCAACAAGTGAATCGGTTCAATTATCTCGGAACAGTCATAACATCTGATGGCAGATGCCTTGAAGAGATTAGAACAAGAATCGCCATTGCGAAAGTAGCCTTTAGTAAGATGAAAAACATTCTGGCCAATAAAATGATGTCAATTGAAACGAGAAAAAGAGTGTTGAGGGGATACATAGAGCCTGTTCTTTTGTATGGATGTGAAACTTGGACAATATGCAGTCAAGCTGAAAAACATCTGATGGCTGCAGAAATGTGGTTTCTGAGGAAAATGCAAAGAATACCATGGACAGATAGAAAAACCAATGACCAAGTACTACAAGAGACAAATGAAAATCGTAGATTGATTAGAGAAATTAGACGTAGACAGTCAAAATTTTTTGGGCATGTTATGAGAAGAAATGGACTGGAGAACTTGGTGACAGCTGGCAAGATCGAGGGGAACAGACCAAGAGGAAGACCGAGAGGAAAATACCTGGATGGCTTGGCCACATGGCATGGACGAGACAGGAACACTGAGCTGATCCACGACTCTGGTGATCGAGTGAAATGGCGAATCATGACCGCCCACGCTTTCCGGCATGGCACATGATTGATTGATTGATTGTAGTCCATAGTATATCTTATTTCCAGAATTGATTCTAGTTTGTATTTCTTCCCTTATGATGTTGGAGCAGTTGAAGATTGTACCCAGGTATTTGTACGTTTCCGTTCTTTTAATGGTTATTTTATCTATTTGTATGTGGCCAGAGTTTTTAGCCATTCCTTCTCTTGAAATTACCATATATTCTGTCTTATCTTGATTGATAACCAGCCCCATCTGTTGGGCTTGTTCCTTTAAGTGAGTTAATATTTCCAATGTATTTTGTTCATTTTCCCCTTTAATATCTATATCATCTGCATAACCAAGCAGCTTGGATGTTCCTCCAATATCACATTCCTCCTTTATCTTCCTTACAACTTTCTCTAGAGCCAGATTGAAGAGTAGCAGCGATAGTGCATCACCTTGTTTCAAGCCAGATGTTATTTGGAAAGGGTCTGATTTCCTGCCTTTATATGTTACTATATTATAAGTATCTTCCATACATATTCTCGTCATGTTGATTAACTTTCTTGGTATTCCAAATTCCTGCATAGCATTCCATAGACTATTCCTATGGACACTATCATAAGTGTTTTTAAAATCCACAAAAATTTTATGGAGATCTCTTTTATATTCCCAATTTTTCTCGGCTATTTGTCGTAAGATAAATATCTGATTTATTGTTGATCTGTTTTGTCTAAAACCCGCCTGGTAGTCACCTAATATGTCTTCTGAATATGGTTTTAATATATTTAGTAATACTGCGGATAGTATCTTGTGGAAAGTAGTGATATTCCTCTATAATTTTCACATTGGAACTTGTCTCCTTTCTTAAAGATAGGTATCAATAATGACTCTTTTCAGTCATGGGGTAATTCTTCTGTCCTCCAGATGTTTATCATTAGTTCGTATAGCTTTAGATGTAATGCATGGCCACCTGCCTTTATAAATTCAGCAGCAATTCCACTATTTTTTCGAACTATTTTTGTAGCCTCTTTACATTCATTTATATATTGCTCTTCCTTTTGGATGTTGTTGATGTCATTTTTTAACCACAAATGTTTGGCATTCTTTTTCCTATTGACTGCTTCTTCACATTTTTATTGAACCATCTGTTCTTTCTATGCGTGGTTAACACACCGAGACATTCTTCTGCGGTAGATTGAATTGTATTCTTGATGTTCAACCAAGTTTGGTCAACGCTTTCCTCCAACGGGTTATGTAGAATTTCAAGTTTACATTTTATTTCATCTGCAAATTTCTCTTTGACTGTAATTTCTTGTAGTTTTTCTCTGTTATGTGTTGTAGTTTAGTATAGAAAGCTCTCTTACGTTTTATTTTAAGTTTTGCCCCAACGAGGAAGTGGTCGCTGTGGCACTCAGCTCCTCAATAGCTTCTAACTTGTTGTATGTTTGATGCATTTTTGTTGTTAATTAAAATGTGATCTATTTGATTATAGGTTCTCTTGTCACATGACTTACAAGTTTGTTTATGTATATCCTTTCTTTGCAGTCTGGTACTGCTGATCTGCAGTCCTTTGGCTTCTGCTAGGTTGATGACTATCCATCCATTATCATTTGAAGTTGTATGTAGGCTTTCCATACCGGTAACTTTTTTATTAGTTTGCTCTCTACCTATTTTTGCATTGAAGTCTCCCAGCACAATCAGGATATCCTGTTTGGGGGTTTCTTCTATGACATCTTCCAGATCATTATAAAAGTCTTCTTTAATATCACCGTCTTTCTCTTCAGTAGGTGCATGCACATTAATCATCGTTATATTTTTCCATTTACCTTTTATTCGTAATTTACTAATACTATCATTAACAGCTTTAAAGTTTAGAACGTTCCCCCATAACTCTTTTTTGATGACAAAACTTGTTCCTAATTCATGTTTATTTTGGGTGTTTCCTCCATATATTACAATCATTCCATTTTGCTCTAAAGTACCTTCTTCTGGCCACCTTATTTCTTGAATTGCTGTTATATCCATTTGATATTCAACCACTTCCGGGTTAGTTCTTCAGCCGCTCCAGCTCGATATAGTGTCCGTACATTCCATGTTCCAAATCTCAAGAGTCCTTTAACGTTCCGAGGTCGTTGTCCAAATAAGTCAGTCCGAAATCGAGGTTTATGTATCTGTTTCGTAACAAAATAGTTTTTACAAAGGTGGGGATGTTAACCCCACGCTTCAACCCCCAACCTGGAGGACCAGGGTGTTTCTCTTTGTCTGTTCTCTACCCTTTGACCTGTCCGGCTTGGGAGGCCCTGCTGGTAGCTACGCTACCGCCGGCATAGCTCTCAGGGTCATTGAGAAGCTCAAGCTCCCCCACCACGACAAGGTGGAAACACCATGACAAGTCAAAAATATAATACAATATGTTCCATAGCTTCTCTTCCCATGCTATGTCCAATAAATGGTACAATATGCTTCGTTGTTCCTTTTCCCATAATATATCTAACATACCATACAATATGTTCTATTGTTTCTCTTGTAATGATGTGTCCAAAATATAATACAATATTTGTCAGGGAGTCAGGTCTTAGTCAGATATGACTGAGTTACCGTATGACAGTAGATGATTACATGATTTCTGTTAGGGCCGAACGTTGGGCGGCGCTCACTACACCCAACACCCCACATTGTGCTAACGGCTTCGGGTGGAGGGTGCAAGCCCTACCCTAGTGCGAGGAAATGCATTCTAAAGAGTAAATGTTATGGCAGGACAGATCAGGACCTAAACCTTAGTCGGCAACTGGTCTGGGATGAAGATCCGATAGGCGGACAGTTAGAGTATTGCTTTGCTGATCCGACAGCTTCTGCAGCTTGTCTTGTTCCAGACGTATTGGTGTTACCTTTCCTCTAGAGTAAACCATGCTGACCGAGAGAGGGATCATAGGCAACACGTGACCTCAAAATTCAGCCCAGGCTTTGTGTTATGGAGAGGCATAACTCCATTTTACATACTATCATATGTCAAGACGGCAAGGTGCCAGTCAGTCAGTCAGTCAGTCAGTCAGTCAGTCAATACAATATGTTCCCATGTTTCTCTTCTCCCATTATGCCCAATAAATAATACAACACGTTTCATTGTTTTTCTTCTCATAATATGTTTATCGTATACTACACTGCGTTGCATTGTTAATATCCCGATAGTATGTCAAACACACGGTAATATATTTTAACTTGTTCCTTTTTTCATATGTCCTATATATAATACAGTGTGTTTCATTGTTTTTATTCTCATAATGTCAAAGATATGAAGCAATGTGTTTCATGTTTTCTCTTCTTATTATAGGTCCAACACATGATACAAAATGTTGCATTGCTTCTCTTCTCAATTTATGTCCAAAATATGTCGACTGCCTCTGTTCATTGTTTGAGAAAAACTTCTATTACTGTCGGAGATATTTTCAGCATACTTCTGTGAAAACCTCGTTTCTGTGGCTTCATGAAATAGATTTGCCTGTTTTCGAATTGTCCGGGATTCACGGCCATATCTTAAAATTGGTTCCATATTACAGGCAAGAATCCTTTATTTGTTTCTTATTTCTAACAACAAGGACTTATTAGATACAATGTTCTTTATTTTATGACATTCAGTTTTTATTGCTCTATTATGTTCTTTATGTTTGTTAGTTAGTCGCCGTTCCAACTTCACGGCAAAGGGTTGCCCCATAATGCGCCATTCCTGTGCTAGTGAATATCACACAAAATGCTCCTCACTGCCCCATGTGAACAGTGGAACAGACAAACCAACACCCTGCACAGGTATACTATGTATAAAGCCGCTGTCATAATGCCAACACAAAAGTCCGCCACGAAAAAAATACCATTCATCGTCGATGGAAGCGGCAGTCACTAAAAACCAACAGTCACACATTTCTGCATGAGGCAAAACCAGTTCACCAACCGGCGACCGCCATTTTTCAGAACATGCAGTTCACGCTACAAACAACTCCGGTCGGAAGTGTTCTGTATGTATTCGCTACACCGCTCATCTGATGTACCTAGGCAATACAGCGATGCATGTCCCGAAGCAGTTTTCTACCATGGGTCAGTGATGTGGTTGGACCATCGCATTCTGTAGGCCTGCCTACACGGGGGAATGGGTGGCCATTCTTTCTCTCTGTTGGTAGACCACATGCGGTAGTCGAATCCTCGTCCGATAGCGCTGTGGTATTATCAACGTAGCTCCCAAGGAACTAACGCCCCCACCCAAAGCAGGTTGCATGTCCAGTGCAGGACATTGCAGTCATCCTCATGACTTATGGGCTGAGTGTGATTCACTAGTAAATTTTACGTCCAGTAGTTGTCCCCATTGCTTTCTGAAAGAGAAGTCAACATTTAAGCCCAACTGACTGGCGTGTGGAAGGAACCCACTACCACGGTCACCAAAGAAAGTGTAAGTTCGAGCGCGTTAAACCTTTCGGCAACGTCGACCGCTAACCAGGTTATTAACATCTTTGACATTGAATGACCATCCCGGGTGTGTTCGTGTTGGATGTTGAGTTGACAATGGCATCTACAACCATGGTCAGATTGCCAGAACAGCAATTTAACAGAGTGTGTGGCCAGATAAGAGCACTCTACGGGTAGCCAAAGAAGATTAATAAACCAACACAGAACTGGTGTCGTGATCCGCTTCTCGTTGCAGGGTTTACTGAGGAGGGTATGCGAGCACTTATGGACTGTATAGTTCGATGTGCAATGAGGGTGATCTGTCGACTAACCAACCAACCAACCAATCAACCAACCAACCACCCAACCCACCCACCCACTAACTAACTAACTAACTAACTAACTAACTAACTAACTAACTAACTAACTAACTAACTAACTAACTAACTAACTAACTGGCTGGCTGGCTGGCTGACTGACTGACTGACTGACAGTGGCATGAACACTGTCGGACGAGGCTTCGATTTCAGTTCGCGACGACTGCTTCGAGAGGAAAAGACCGGCCACCAAGTCCTCCGTGAATATGATGGTCCTAACATTTCACAAACCCACAGCAGGTTTCTGCTATTAGACTGTTTGTTTTCTGCATGTAGATTTTCGACAAGATGTGTTTATTCGACTTTACCATTACCTCTGTCTTCTTATTATCCAAGCCGTCATCCTGTGTGCTAGCTGTTCAATGAAAACACATTCGTAGACTCTACATGCTGGTTCGACACCCTTGTTTATGCAATGTTGTAAAGTTAACTGCATATAATTTTACAGGACGTCGTATTCAACACCAGCATGTGTAACCGCTTGCGATTTTCTAGACAATTTTACGTTCAGTAGTTTGTCTCTGCTTTCTGAACAGCCGACGCTCACACCATTGTGAAAATCAACGCAAACCGATCTGTTTGCATATGACTGCGAGTGAATTCGACAATGGTATGTCGAACTTGGGAAACTGCATTCACTACCCTTAGCCACAGACACTCTTTATGCAGTGAAATTTACCGAACTGGTTGTCGATGCTTAGAGCGGTCCATATGTTCTTTATAAATGTCAGCTCTTTACTACCAATGTTTAACTGGTCTAGCAAGAAGTAGAGGACTCCTTTTCACACCTTGAGACTATTGGGTATATGGTGCTAGCCCCATATTTGTAGACCAATGGGCCCTCGATGGCTGATGTGGTTAATATCTTAGCCGCCAGCTTTATTTCCCAGGTAATTTTATTGTACCCGTTTTAGGCGGGGTCGATCTGGGAGCCAAAGTCAATGAATAAAATCTCACCGGGTGTGGGTTCGAACACCTCACCACCGTCCCAACATGTAAGCGTGCTAGCGTGCTGGTCACATCGCTTGACGTAGTTGTTCGAGTACACATACATTTGAAGTTGACTTTTCACGGTTCCCATTGTTAGAGTATACATACATTTGAAGTTGACTTTTCACGGTTCCCATTGTTAGAGTATACATACATTTGAAGTTGACTTTTCATCGCTCCCATTTTTCGAGTATACATACATTTCGGGCTGCGTGGTCTCGAGGTATGGTGTCCGCCTCGAGTGCTGGAGGTCCCGGGTTCAAGCCCCGGTGATGCCGGGATTTTTTCTCGTGGACTTCTAGTAATAAATTTCCCCTGGTATCTGGGTAGTGAGATCGGACGCCCGTGTGTATTGTTGCGCAAGTAAAAAATCCCTTGGCAGTTGGAAATCGAAAAAGAGTAGCCTAACGGCGCTGCCCGGGCAAAATTTCGAGTTAAAAATCTACCCAAAGTATTTCAGGATCCTCGCCGGTGCTACGGAGTTCGTGCACTGAGCTAAGTTTCTCCAGACTCAAGTTTGAGTTAGGAGGAGAACGGAGCACTTATGGGTTGCACCCGTGTGCCGTGATGGTGATCCATCGACTAAACTAAACATATATTTGAAGTTGACTTTTCACGGTTCCCATTGTTAGAGTATACATACATTTGAAGTTGACTTTTCACAGCTCCCAATGCTCGAGTATGCAAACATTTGAAGTTGACTTTCCTCTGTTACATTTCAAGTTATTATGTTTTTTTTTTCTTTTAAAACAAAAATGTTCTAACCTCGTGATGGTCTGAGATCAGATCCAACGCCCATACCAACTTTGCGAAGCGATACGATGCCAGACCCGCCAGAGTTTGTACAACGATCTTCAATAATGCAGTACCAAATGTGATTTCCTTGGCAACCAGTTGATGCAAGGCTTTGACCGGATTCTCGCTGGACTCACCAAAAGTCCGAGCGCAAACAAAACACTGAATCACTATGGCGACTCCAAACCAAAGGCTCCCGTAATGCTTTGGAATAAAAATAACAAGTAGTCACAGATATGATATGGAATAAAAATAAAAAGTAGTTAAAAATAATGCTTTAGAATAAAAATAACAAATAATCCAATCATGTTTATGGCAAAATACTGTATAAATAATTACTATTTACCACAGAACAAGATATAGAGGTTGTTTATGTTGTTTAAATAAGAATACATTTAAATAAGAATAGATTTACATCTGTAGTATTGAAAAGATCAGGCTGTGTGACTGTTTGTACCATGCTCAATCTTCGTAGACTTGGATGGATAGAACACATTAGGAAGATGGATAATGGTAGAATACCGAAGGACATCTTTGTTGGTGAATTACAGGTGAGCAAGAGATCTCGGGATCGGCCTCTGTAAACAGGCACAATGCAACTACGCCCAAAACAACATTCCGGACGAACGCAAAAGAAGAAGAAGATGTTATATAAAAATGGGAAAATGACACTGTTTAACACGCCTTGAGGTGCTTTAGTCAAATGGTGAAAACTCATATTTGTATAGACTAACTGGCGCCCCAGGGGAAATATTGTGTATATCACATCGCGGCATTTATTTCCGAGACATTCTGAAGATTACCATGGTCATATGACAAATCATACACCTTTATTTTTCTTCCTGTACCTTGCTAGCAATGTCTGACTTGATCTTTATCTACTCCCAGTAGAGAAAACTCGCCATGTGTAAGTTAAAGTGCTTGAGACGGGCTGCTGGATTTCCAGAAGAAACAGAATGAAAAACAAGATCAGAAATATGATTGGAAAAATTCACCGAGAGAAACTAAAGTGATTTGACAGCTTACAAGGGTGAAACTGAATCAAAGATCTGGGTATTGAGCTATAGGAAGATTAAGAAAGCTGTTGATAGGCAACATCAAAGGTTCACTAAACAAACACGGACACAAAGCAACTAAGGCAGTTTCTCTCGGTGAATTCTTTCCTAATCATATTTCTAGCTTTGAAATAAACTTATGCTCTACCACTACCCCCAGCAGCAAGTGTGGATTAGGGACGGATAAGTCAACTTTCGTCTAGGCAATATTCTTCTACGGACAGTGATGAGTGTACTTCTAATGCCATAACGGTCTAGACTATGACTCGACATTTACATGATATTACACACGGACATAAGTGCTACAATTCTGTTCTCTTATTTTCTGGAACTCTCTCTTACTTAAAAGGCTGAGGCTTTTAATTCAGTTGTTCGAGACGTGTATCCTCTACTTACATAGAACATATACTAAAACCTGAGCGATACAGAGAGGATCTGCATGATCCGTGTACAGAAATGACAGGCAGCATTCTGAAACGGCTCCAAATAAAACATATCTAAAGCACAACATTTGAAACAACAATTATTTATGTTCGTCAATTGCTCCAGATATACGTTTTGTTTTCCCATCTAGACATGTTTCCACATGGAAGACAGTAGTGTTTGCTGTGTAGGTTCCCGTTCTACTTTAGTTCCTAAGGAAATCTATCTGGCAACTCTATTGTTAAGTCATCAGCATGGAGTCAGTGTGCGTGGCATTTCTACATTTCATTCTGTAAATTTTTCCGTCTGAGAAATCGAACACGTCAAACACACGTGACACATCTGTCAACCAGTTTCCCGCTCAAGACGTACGTTATTAACTCTTTGTATACCAAGAGTGTGGAGGCTTCAGAAAAAAAAAAAAAGGTGGAGGAAGCCAGCAGACAATATGGCTATATAGGACCAAATAAGAATAGTCTTCCATCACGGAGCTGATGTCGATAGTCGTCTTATGATGAAGGAGATACTGAGCAGGGGTTCCGAACACTGGACTGAATGGCTCGACCTGAAGTGAGGATAATCTGACGACTAACTAGTTAACCAAACAACCAGCCATCCAACCAACCAACCAACCAACCAACCAACCAACCAACCAAACAACCAAGTACCTACCGCAAGTACAAAATTGTTCTCAAAGAAGTATGCACACGCTTCCATCGTGGAGACAAAATCAAGGGCGTAACCTCGAATGCTGGATGGCAGGAAAATCGCCGACATAGCTCGGAGCACAATGCCGGTGGTCATGTTAATACAGAAGAAAATGATCGATGCCACATAGGGCTCCACATATTCCACCTCTGGGTCATGTCCAGTGGCGATGCTCCAGATTCCTCGCCAATCAATTCCTGAGAAATGTAGATTACAGATTGATTACTCCATGGCTGTATGTCTGTCGATGTCCTTGTGAGAAAGAAACTATGAATATTACAAAGCAAGCGTTTTGGATCATATTGTTAATTAATACAGTAATGTATGATTAACGTATGATAAAGTTTTACATGTGTCTAATATTCACACACACACACACACACACACACACACACACACACACACACACACACACACACACGCACACACACACACATACATACACACACACACACACACATTACACACACACACATACACATTACGCACACACACACATTACACCCCCACACACATCTTATCGTCTTGATAGACGATAGTTTGTAAAATGGGATTATATCTCTCCATAGCATAAAACTTGGACTGAATATAGGCAGTGTGTTGGCCCTGCAGCACGATTCCTTTCTCGACCTGCCTAGTTTACTCCAGAAGACAGGCAACGCCTGGAACAAGACAAGCTGCAGAAGCTGCCGGATCAGCACAACAATACTCTAACTGTCCGCATGTCGAATCTCTCAACCTAGACCAGTTGCCGACCAAGACATAGGGCCTGGTCTACTCTGCCATAACAATTAGTCTCTAGAGTAAGGCTTGTACCCTCCAAGGAGCGCTTTTCCATTGGCACAATGTGGCCTGATTGGTATGATGAGCGCCACGAAACATTTGGCGCTAACAGAAAGCAAGAGGTGCCGTCTACTGTCATACGTTAGCTCGGTCACTATCTGACTAAGACCTGAGACAACCTCCCCCCCCCCCAAACACACACACACACACACACACACACACACACACACACACACACACACACACACACACACACACACACACATATATATATATATATATATATATATTAATGCCACATACTATTGCAGAAACACATGATGCAGAGAGAGGATAAAAGGAAAATCCCTAAGTATACACCAAAGTGGATAGTGCACCAAAACTAAGAGATACGAGATACGTCACACGACAACCAAAGCTAACGCTGTGGAGCCATCTTAATGAGCGGTTGTGTATTTCGATTGTGGAACCAAATTGGTGTGTAATTGGATGTTTGGATGTAACTGGACAGTGGACTTCAAGTGGATAACAAGAGGAAGCATTCGTTGAGAAGACGCCATGGATCTAAGAACAGTGGACCGAAAACTAGACGAATCTTGGATGAACATAACGGCAAGGATCTGAAAGAACATTGGAATAGAAATAAGCTGAGCGTCAAGGTGAATGAGGCAGATATAGATATTATTTGTGGATGCTTTAAGTAGATGTTGTCCCGGTCTAAATGGGAGCGCTACGAGGCCACTAGAATTATATGCTATGATTCTGTAACACCGAATTAAAAAGATGTTGAACTTTTGCCGGAGCTACGTTCGTTATTTCGCATTCTCAAGTTCTTTAGGTGAGACTATTGTTATTGTTCCAATTAACGAGTTACTGCGTTTTGTAGATTCTGAATACGTTCTCATGGCACAGCAGACGCAGATCTACATCGTAGCAATATGGGGGATCGTCCTATTCTTTACTTCAGTAAAAAGCTATCAGATACACAGAGAAATTATGCTATCACTGAGCTTGAGGCTTTAGCATTAATTGAGAGTATTGAGAAATTCTCGAGATATCTACTGGGTAGAAAATTTCTGGTTCTTTCGGATAACAAACCTCTACAGATATTTAAATCTGGTCGTCCTAAGAATTCCAGAATTCATCAATGGTCTTTGCTCTTTGCAGGATTATGAATTCGATATCTGTCATATTCCTGGAAAGGATAACAATCTCGCAGATCTTCTTAGTCGATTGTAAATAAATAGGTCTGCTTCACAGTTGTTCACTTTGTTTCTTAATGTTTATCTGTGTTATTCATAGAATGTTAGAAAATTGAATTTATATGTTACAGATTGCACCTGGGTAAATAGCAATGTACATAGCAACCAACAAGTTAAAATACGTTAATTTATTATGTAATGTAGTCAGATAGACACATATGTTGATTTTTTCATTCTTGGCAGAGACATCATGAAATGATGAAGTGACTTGTGTTGTGACATACTGGAACTATTAATTCCCGCATACTTCTATTGCTGGAATAACGGAACTTTTACTTTTCGTCAACTGTTTAGATGACGGAAGTTTTGGTTTTTCGTGTCCATGCGTCAGTTGCTGGAACGACGGAACTTTTTTGTACTTTGCGGATATGAAGATCCGATCGATTGCGATATTCCTCGGGAATTCATAATTATGGACTAAGTATTATACTTAGAGACAATCTGTGTGATTAAATTAATTAGAATGACACTGAGTTCATAGTGTACTAACATGGACATGATAGAGTTATTATATGAATATTATATTATGTGTAAATTTGTATATATGGATAAGTAATTAGTACAATAATTAACTCTGTTATATTAGTTTAGTTATGTTATTAGAATAGTTAAATTTGGTAATTAATGGTTCAGTATTTGAATTTGATAATTATCAATGCGTTATAGGTTATCCACACAGGATGAGCCACTACAACGAGTTACACTCGATGGTAATAGAAAATATCTCTAAAGTTAGCACTGTGAACAGCAATGGCGTCCACCTCACCTACAGATATTTGATACAATAAACACCCAATGGTTATAAGCCAGCGACAAGATTGAGCGTCAACTGGTACTGACTGCTTGGTACCTATTACTACCCTCGTCCTCAACTGCGGGTGTTGACCTAGAGTGAGGACACTTGGTTGTTTGGACAAGGTAGGGACTAATTGTATAATTAGTTAGACCGGCCCTCCCACAGGCCGGCTACACAACGTTCACCGTTTGTGTGAACAGGAGGGCGTGCCCGTCATATTTTATTTATGTTTTTTTTTTTGGGGGGGGGGGGGTAATTAATAAGGGCCATAACGTCGTACTCAGCACTAGATATGACTCACGATGTCCGCACTGCTATTGGACATGGTTTAGTAATCACAAGGTTGTTGTATACATGTACAAATGATTAGAAATGATTATATCATTTAATGTGGGGGGGGGGGCATAATGCCACATAGCTATTGCAGAAACACATGATGCAGAGAGAGGATAAAAGGAAAATCCCTAAGTATACACTAAAGTGGATAGTGCACCAAAAACTAAGAGATACGATACTTCACACGACAACCAAAGCATACGCTGTGGAGCCATCTTAGTGAGCGGTTGTGTATTTCGATTGTGGAACCAAATTGGTGTGGCAATTGGATGTTTGGATGTAATTGGACAGTGGACTTCAAGCGAATAACAAGAGGAAGCATTCGTTGAGAAGACACCATGGATCTAAGTACAGTGGACCGAAAACTAGACGAATCTTGGATGAACATAACGGCAAGGATCTGAAAGAACATTGGAATAGAAATAAGCTGAGCGTCAAGGTGAATGAGGCAGATATAGATATTATTTGTGGATGCTTTAAGTAGACGTTGTCCCGGTCTAAACGGGAGCGCTACGAGGCCACTAGAATTATATGCTATGATTCTGTAACACCAAATTAAAAAGGTGTTGAACTTTTGCCGGAGCTACGTTCGTTATTTCGCATTCTCAAGGTCTTTAGGTGAGACTATTGTTATTGTTCCAATTAACGAGTTAATTGTTAATGCGTTTTGTAGATTCTGAATACGTTATCATGGCACAGCATAATATCATTTACGTTATCATTCGCACAATATATATCGGAACAGTCACAACATCTGATGGGAGATGCGTTGAAGAGGTTAGAACAAGAATTGCCGAGGCGAAGGTAGCCTTTTTGCAAGATGAAAAACAAACTGACCCCCCCCCCCACCCCAAAAAAAAAGCAACAACAACAACAACAACAACAACAACAACAACAACAACAACAACAACAACAACAACAACAACAACAACAACAACAACAACAACAACAACAACAACAACAACAACATGTCAATTGCAACAAGAAAAAGAGTGTTGAGGTGCTACATAGAACCTGTACGTTCGTTGTGGAAATGTGGTTTATGAAGAGAATGCAAAGAATACCATAGGTTAGAGGGAATAACCAATGACCAGGTCTTACAAGAAACAAATGAAAATCGTAAACTGATTAAAAAACTTAGACGTCAACATATTTGGGCACGTTATGAGAGGAAATAAATTGAAGAACTTGGTGACAACTGGCAAGATCGAGGGGAAGACAACAAGAGGAAGGCAGAAAAGTAAATACCTAGATGGCTTGGCCACGTGGTATCTCTGAGACAAGAACACTGAGTTGATCGATGGATCTGGTGATCGAGTGAAATGGCGAATCATGACCGCCCACGCTTATCGGCAGGGCACATTATGGATGAATATCTATATCTATAAAACAGAGTGTATGTTTGTGGGTTTGTGGGTCTTGGATGCGTTCGATAACGGTACATCCGATTGAGATGAAATTTTCTACACGTCTTCCTTTCATTCCTGTGCAACCGACTATAATAATTTCTTAATGTAAAATCTCCTACTTATTTAATAACATTTACTTTTCCATTTTCATTATATAATGTCTATATAGCAGGGGGACTTCACTCTAGAAAAGTTATTTCAAGGGGCATAACTTTTAATAACATTTCTATATACTTTATAGTCATATTGTTGGACTTACCTGCACTATTGTTAAACTCTTTGTCTATAGTTATTTTTAGGCATATGAGTTATATTAAATAATGATATAATCTTTAAGGTATTTTTAAAGTTTGCATAAAAATAATGCATTATGCATAACATTTTAACCCATCTTTTTCTGCTTACAAAACTTATCAACTGTCATGTCGGTGATTAAAAACAGTTTTCATTAAAAATAATGAATGGTGTGTGGAAGGACATTCTTTTAAGTTACTGTGCGCCAGGAGCTGGGCGAAACCACGCCGGGTCAGATAGATAGACAGATAGTCGGGAACGGAAGCTTATTTGACTACTTATATGAATGAATTAAATGACATGCTCCCTACCAGGGACTGGGTGAAGCCGGGCCGGGACAGACAGACAGACAGATAGACAGACAAACAGATAGTCGGGAACGGGAGAGCTTATATGACTACGTATATGAATAAAATGAGATACTCCCCACCAGGGACTGGGTGAAGCCGGGTCAGACAGACAGACAGACAGATAGTCGGAAACGGGAGAGCTTATATGACTACTTATATTAATTAAATGAGATGCTCCCCACCAGGGACTGGGTGAAGCCGGGCCGGGTCAGCCAGACAGACAGACAGACAGACAAACAAGCAAACAGACAGACTGATAGATAGATAGATCCCCTCCAGGGCCTGGGCGAAGCCGGGCCGGGTCAGCTAGTATATAGCCGGCTCCGTGGCCGAGGGGTTAGCAGCTTTCTCCGCTAACCCCGAATACTCTCGTCACGTGACGCGAAGAGAATTAGCAGTGGTTCGAATCGCAAAAGTGACATATGAGAGTATGGAGCCGGTCGCTCAGAAAGTCGTGGCGTGCTGATGAGCGTAATCTAGCCTAGGAATCAACATACAGCTGAAAGATGCTGGTGTTGACCGCAATATCCAGTAACAGGATGGAAACGCGGGGAAAAACAAAAAAAAAAAAAGAAAAAAAAAAATATATATATATATATATATATATATATATATATGTGTGTGTGTGTGTGTGTGTGTGTGATCGCCTGACGCGACACATGATGATGATGATGTTACCAATACCGGCGTCCCTTGCAGTGCCCAAGGGTATGATGGGAAGCCGCTCTGAAAACATTGATAAAAAGGAGTGCTCGTCAGTTTCCCGCTCTCTCCAAATGTAACAACCGTGGCCGAAGGAGCGATTAGGTAGATCGCTGTAGATATGTAGATACCATCAAATAGGGAGGTTTGAACCAGCTCTCCCCAGTCACTGGACCAGAGCATGGAGTCACCAATGCTTCTAGATTTAACCAAGACTGGCTTGTGTGGTCCACACACAATGACCGAGGAAATCCATGAAAATGACCGGCAATTTGTAAGCCCACTCTTGGTAGTGACCCTTGGCCATAGTTGTTTGTAGAGCAAACTTGAGCCCCAGCTCTGGTTAATGTCGTTTTAGGCCACTCACACCCCTATTCATATACCTGTTTATGCCACTATATCTCTGCTGTTAGGGTTATAGTTCTGTTATTTGTTATGTTATGGCACTTTTCTGTATCTGGTCCCAGTCGTCCTATGTGATGCGGGTATCTTGTGTGGATGTTGAGGGTGCCCTTCGACTCAACTGAACATGGCTGAGGTCTTACTGTCATTTAGAGACCGCCCCTGTAGTCAGTGCTAGACAACAGTTATCTCTAACTGCGGGATTTCAGATTCTCATTTCTGTATGTACCGACTGTCCATGAGTCCTGAGATGATAACAATAGAGAGTCCATACCTGCTGTTATGTTGTTGTTTACATTGAGGCTCCGTTGTTGCCACGTCCTTGCTGGTTTGTGAAGATGGGTACCTGGTCGTGTTCATAGCGATGTTAGGCAGCAGTGAGTGATATTCACTGTGGGAACGTAGGTTCCCATTTCTGTATATGTTAGTTGTGTGACATGTCAGGATGTCTGTTTGTCCCTGAATCATGCAGTTCTGTCAATAAAGGTCTAATTTTGTTGTTCTTAATTTGTTTTGTTTAGTTTATAGTTTCTTGTGTAAACTCACTGATTCTGTTACAGTCCAATAGTGTAATCTTTTGTCTGGGGTATACAACAGTATATCCCCCTCCCAAAGAACTCCTGGAATCTCCTGTCTAACTCTAACACTTTCCTTGTTAACTGAGGAGAATATATACAGTGCTCTTTCTCTATTTATTCCGCGTATTCTTTTCTTCTCTGGCCCACTAAAAGTCAGTGTTGCGCTTCTTCATCTTTGAGCACTGTAGCATGATGGAACAGAATTCCCCATTCCCAGTCCGACACATTTCATAAAGAAACTTTAAGTCTTAACGGGGACCATCCCAAATAGAAGGGCTATTATTAGATCGTATGTTCTAGAACGAGTTGGGGGAGGGCAGAGGTATGCGCTTGTTTTCATTGGCTAATAGGTAATGAGCCCACGCTATTCCTGGGCCATATTTTAAAATCTAATTAGTAGGAGCGGGGATTAAACCGAGAGCGGCCGCTAGTGTGATGTGATGACCCAACAATGCCCTTAAAGATTTGATAATATATTGTTCTCTGGACAACAGGTACCACTTTAAAACATACTTTAATGTTGTGGCTAGACCTAGTGAACGAAAGAGAAGAATATAAGAGTATTTTATGAATAAAATGTGAAAGTGGAAAACCTAACTTCTGTGCGCCAGTATTCTGGATACTGCTTCTTCCACCTTGACATGTCTTTCACGCTGTATACTCCAAATGCATATCAATCCCTTGATGTGACTGGTTGCGTATGCTTGATGAATGTGTAGTACACTCATGCAAATTCGCAAACACAAACCCCTTGTGCATTCTTCATGCCTAGGATGACTCATTCTTGAATCAACTGTACCTTTGCTCTCGCGAGTTAACATATGGCAGTCTGAATGGGAATGAGTGATGAAACATGTACACGTTCCTTTGTAAAACGCTGAGAATGATGGAGTGAGTGAGTTGGTGATTTAATAAATAGCCTCTCACATCTAGTGGAAGGAAAGATGCTTCAATATCCATATGTAAACAGGTTGTGTGTGGCACGCCAGAATTGCTAAGTCCATGTGATGCCTGGTGGCTATATGCTCAAGAGAATTAATACAATTTCTCTTTGAAGTATTACACTCTTACCTCTACTGTTGGATGGTTCATATAAACTAGTTCCTAAGAGAACCATAGGTGTGTGAACCTGTGTCTTAGTTGGCTGAATATAATGTATGGCTCATGCAAATTTACAAGGACTAAACATGTTTTTCCCATATGTGCTTGGTGCATATGTGAACAATTGTGTATGCAATTGAGCTTCTGTTACCTACTGTAGTAGACATGAAAATTACTCAGTGGGGAAAGAGCACATGATGATGATAAAGATGATGTACCTGTGAGTCAGGTCTGTCTGAGAGAGGGGGTGAGGTCTGGCATTGCTGAGTGAGTGTATATGGAATAGGAGATTCATGCACCAACATGACAACCATAGGAATGGATGTCTGGTCTGCTAATTGGGTAAATGCCATTAGTTAATACATATTGCATATTGCAGTTGTAAATGCCTATTTTCCATTTCCCTTCACAATGCCTGTCCCATGTTGCTATGTCACAATGATTGCTGTACTGTGTCTGGTCCTCCTTGTGCCCAGGTCTACTGTGGTTCAAACATGGTGGAACTTAAGACCACATAAATGCTTGTAATTATATTAAGCTACCCCTGTCTCAACATATAGGCTTGTGATTACCACAGATAGGGGTGAATTGAACACATATCACCCACAGTACATCAGAGTGAAATACACTGCACCATCAAACAAGGAGAGGTGTGTTTGGACCACACCCATCCTTTTCCTCCCCATCTCCATCTGTATATGCTAATGTATGATAACATCATCTTTTAACAAATGTAAAGAGATGTTGTGCCATTTTGTATATTGACAGAGAACAGGAGGATGGAGGAGAGGCTTCCATATATCATCTGGGACAAAGAAACAGAAGTCCTAGATCCAGAAGTGACTCCCTATCAAAAGGCAGGAAAATCTAAGAAGAGTTTTCTCTCAGCTCAACAGCTGAATGCATAAATGGGAGCATGACACAATCTGAAGCACTACAAATGTGGTGAACTGGACAGTGATCTTTGAGTCAATCAAATGTCATCTGAGAACTAAACAACAGGTCTATGGTGGTGAACCTCATTCGAGACGTCTGGTGAAATGACTGGGACAATGGATTGTTTGGCTAGGACTTATCTTAGTTAATCTCCAGCCTGGTGCTCACACAGTGTTTCAGAATGAAGACTTGTTAAGTACGTGAGATAGACTGAGGAGAAGGAAGAAGACTGGGACATATTTGTATCTTAGATCTTCCTCTACAGGAAAAGTAGAACAGATTCCTAAGTCTCAACTTCATGAACAGTCAACTCACCAGTGAAAGACAAGGCTGTAGCTTTTCTTCAAACTGTGACAGTAGGGGATAATTAGTCAGACTTGGAAAATCATCATGGGGAGAACTGCAACCTGAGCTGTCCAACACCATCATAGGTGCTAAAAGGATTAAACAGACCAGTGGAGCTGAATGTCCCTATGCTTGCCCCAGGTTATGGCTTATCTGGGTTTTCCCTCATTAACAGTAGAGGAAAGGATAAAAGTCAATGGTGTAGTTAGATATTAGAGAGAGGAGGAGTAGAGTTAGTTATTGGGTGGTGGAGTAAATAAGAAGTGTTGTATCTTGTTTATCAACCTGCATGTGTGACATATTTTATGCATTTTCTATGCAATAATTGAAGTGTTGACATGACAGGAGATGAGACAATGGTCATCACTCGACTCACCATCAACTCAATAAATTGTGTATTCAATGAACCAGTGTTTTAAGTACATGTCCCCAGTGAATTTCTTGTACAGTTGCTGTCAAGTGTTGTCTCTGGTGACTGTCTTAAGTGCTGTTGTTTGTTATACATATTGTGAAAAGTCCTGTATAGATGTTGTCAAGTATCACATGATGTCTATCTTGTACAATTGTGGTGTAAACAATTCCTTGTGAATGTGTGTCCCACTTTTGTCAAGAAACTGTCATGTAGATGTCTTGTCCAACAGATGTAATGTACAGTTATTGGTGAGTTTGCCTACAAATAATTGAGTCCTACAATCCCAAAGAAATGGGACAAACTGATATAGGTCACAAAATGACAAAATATATAGGAGAAGATCTATGTGACGGACGAACAGCACACTGACAACATTATGTTGAGTGAGATGGATCCTCAGTTGCACAGGCGCTAATAGTTCAGATCTTCTCTGGCCTTGGGTGAACTATTTTACTTCTTATATAAATTTCTGTGTAGATACATAGTAGTCTCACAGTGGGGGTTTGAGCCAAAAGAAAAGTGGTTCTCCAAAAAGGCTATTGCGGGAATGATTAGCTCATTTGAGTGACCTCTAGACAAAACGTGCTAAATCATATCCTTTATCTTGTTATTTATTATTCAAGATATATCTCCAGAGAACACTACTAACTAGGTCCTCTGACAACTCAATCAAACATGTCACATAACTGGGTAGGCTCATTCCGGGATATAGACCCCGGGAAAACCTGGTCACATAACTGGGTTGCTCTTTCCGGGCTATAAACCCTGGGAAAAAGAACACTCGTCTCGGATTTAAACCCTGGTAATAACCTGCTAGGGGCTCACATACCTGTTGCCCTGATGTCAGGATACAAACCTTGGGCATACCCTGCATAGGACTCACTTTGGGATCTCTATGTTGGTATTAAAATCCGGGGTGACCTCTCGCAAATCAGACCAAATTCTTGGAGTTTTTATGGTGTTGTTTAATGGACCCTGTCTCTTATATGAGGGTAACTGTCCAGACATGTAAACCCACAATAAATCTCTAGAAGGTTTGATTTCATTAATAGTGATAATATTGCATGTATCACTGTTTTAATATATCAGTTAGGATTCAATGTAGCAGACTGAAGATGGTGTATATATATCTTATGGGTCAACATAATTGCTTGTGTCCATGATATTTATGTTCTCAGTATGAAATGATTATTAGCTTGTCAATAATGTTGTATAATTTTGTGCATGCTGGTTATTCAATATATGTATCCAAAAACATCAAGGTACCTGAAACACCAGAGAACACAAATTATTTAATATAACTGAGACAGCTATTACAGGGGGAAATTCATTTTTGTCCCTGAAATTAAGACACTTGATCCAGTAAATGAATATGGGGCCTACTCCATCTCCAAAATTTAATTGCTGGCATGGGTGAGAGAGGGGAAATATTGTTGTAAATACAACATTTTTAATGTCACCACATCACATAAAATAACAACTCCTTATATTCTCTTCTCCCCATAACATGCTTGCAATACTGAGGGTGAAGTTGGTGAGCACTGATGGTAAATTCATAGGGCACCCATAAAGACACCACATTGACACACTCTCGGTTAAAGTCAGTATTCGTACCGGCTAATGTCCAGTGTCGATTCGACATCTGGGTTTATTCTTCAGTTGTGTAACCTTGTCAGTGGCCCTGATCAAGCTACTGCGCGTGAGCACAATTGAATCTCCAGGAGAAAACATCCTTATCAACTCCGTCACTTGCCATTTCTGAAGTAGGGGTAATATTAAGCGTACTTGATACGTAATGGACGAGATGAAGGGAAGATTCTACCTGATGTCATGGGCGGTCATATAAAACCGACCAGTCTGGTGTCTATAAGACATTAGTCTATTGTTCGATGGTGTAATCTCTCTGGTGTACCAGGAGTTAACTCATTGAATCTCCAAAAAGGCCATCAAAATAACTGGACCCCTAGCCATTCATATGGAAGTGGAGAGCGTACGCAAAGTATGTGTCTAGGAAACGATGGATAACCAACCTGATGTCATTGGCGTATCATACGACTAGGAGCACATCATGGACAACCTGAAAAATTTCATGAAGAGATATAACAGGATCCGTCTCCGATGTCGGCCGTCAATTCATCCTCAGTTGAGAAAGCATTTCTGCCTGAAATGGTGGAGATTAAAGGAAGGACAAAGTTGGAAAAACTGATGTCTTTCTCCTTTTTCATTCTCAATTGGGAAGACCTTTCTGCCGGAAGAAGGTGGGAATGTAAATAAGGATTACTGTCTCCAAACAGTTAACTCTTATATGGTAGAGCTCACTACAACTCCAGCAGCTGACACTCTATACACATTGTCTACGATTCAGTGGACTAACGAAAGATCACTGTTCTCAAAAACAGCTGACTCCTTTCAAGATAAAGATCCCTGCAAGTCAGCAGTCGACTCTTTATATAATAAGAACCATGCATTTAGCATGTGGAATCTTATATTATTACTGAGATGCGAGGTATATTCACAAGACCTGGCCAGTCCTGTCCTCAAAGTCAGTGAAAATGGCTTCCAAAATTCCAGTCAATATTGGAACATAAGAGGCTATACCCACATAATCACACCCCTCAAAGGTGGCTGTGATAATGACGAACTTCTCTGTGCTGAGAGGATTCGCCTAATTCGCCAAAAGTAAACGTTTTGCTCATGTGGGAGAGAAAGAACGGATACTTCCCAGTCACTCAAAAGCACTTAGCTAAAGCATGGCTGAAGACAACTAGTTGGAACCTCCACCTGGAATTCTATATTAGTAGTAGTGGATGTTAGTCTAACTGCATCTACAAACTCAGTTGCTGCGTTAGAAACAGCTTAATTAGCAACTAATTAGAGAAAATGCTGTCACTTCTCACAACACATCAAAAGAGAGGCCTAACGGAATGAGGAAATCTCAGCCAATAAGTGCACCTCTAAATCTATGGTAAGTCTACAGAAATAAGTCAAGGAAATATAATGGGAAATTGCTACCATCTGCAAACACAAGAGGCTTATTGGAAAGGTAGACCCTGTGTCCAACACTAACCAAATTTACAATAGTAGATTTTAGCCTTGACAAGTTTTGCAGCGGCTGCTATACAGTTCACCCGGAAGTGATTGTCTTTGCTCCGGTGATGATCAAAAATTTTAACCCAGTTCCAAATGCCAAGATTACTGTTGGAGAAAGTGTTCAGTTAAATACACTCTCACAGGATTATCATTCTCCAGTGACGAAGGGAAGAATGAAGTTCTGATAAGGTGAAAAGTTGAGAGATCCATGGAATGCAACCATTCTCTCTAAACGTCATCTAGAAGTTGGCTTAATTGCAAAGCCATTACTTCACATAATGAATCTCTATGGAACATTCATACATTACGAAATGGTGTGACTCAGAGAGATCATTTATCACAAACAGGAAATATAGCAAGGATGTCAGCAGTGGAACACTGTCAGAGGTAAATAGAAGAGCAGTTCACAGATGAGTGGAGTCAGGACTCCTGATGCTCCCAGTGACTTAAAGGAACTTAATGCAGGGCTAACTTCATGGTCTTTGCGTTTGCCACCAAATTTATCAACTGATGGAATGTTGGGGCAGATTTTTTTTAAGGAGAAAAATCACGTAGTTCCAAATGTACTACTCTAGTAGGGTAAAGGGAGACAGGGAGTAATTGACAAACCCACCTGAGGGATCTGGGAACTGTGGATTCTGCGATCATCTGTCATACCTATGAAAGATTTAAGAGAGGGGCCATGTAGCATGATGGAACAGAATTCCCCATTCCCAGTCCGACACATTTCATAAGGATACTTTAAGTCTTAACGGGGACCATCCCAAATAGAAGGGCTATTATTAGATCGTATGTTCTAGAACGAGTTGGGGGAGGGCAGAGGTATGCGCTTGTTTTCATTGGCTAATAGGTAATGAGCCCACGCTATTCCTGGGCCATATTTTAAAATCTAATTAGTAGGAGCGGGGATTCCACCGAGAGCGGTCGCTAGTGTGATGTGATGACCCAAAATTGCCCTTAAAGATTCGATAATATATTGTTCTCTGGACAACAGGTACCACTTTAAAACATACTTTAATGTTGTGGCTAGACCTAGTGAACGAAAGAGAAGAATATAAGAGTATTTTATGAATAAAATGTGAAAGTGGAAAACCTAACTTCTGTGCGCCAGTATTCTGGATACTGCTTCTTCCACCTTGACATGTCTTTCACGCTGTATACTCCAAATGCATATCAATCCCTTGATGTGACTGGTTGCGTATGCTTGATTAATGTGTAGTACACTCATGCAAATTCGCAAACACAAACCCCTTGTGCATTCTTCATGCCTAGGATGACTCATTCTTGAATCAACTGTACCTTTGCTCTCGCGAGTTAACATATGGCATTCTGAATGGGAATGAGTGATGAAACATGTACACGTTCCTTTGTAAAACGCTGAGAATGATGGAGTGAGTGAGTTGGTGATTTAATAAATAGCCTCTCACATCTAGTGGAAGGAAAGATGCTTCAATATCCATATGTAAACAGGTTGTGTGTGGCACGCCAGAATTGCTAAGTCCATGTGATGCCTGGTGGCTATATGCTCAAGAGAATTAATACAATTTCTCTTTGAAGTATTACACTCTTACCTCTACTGTTGGATGGTTCATATAAACTAGTTCCTAAGAGAACCATAGGTGTGTGAACCTGTGTCTTAGTTGGCGGAATATAATGAATGGCTCATGCAAATTTACAAGGACTAAACATGTTTTTCCCATATGTGCTTGGTGCATATGTAAACAATTGTGTATGCAATTGAGCTTCTGTTACCTACTGTAGTAGACATGAAAATTACTCAGTGGGGAAAGAGCACATGATGATGATAAAGATGATGTACCTGTGAGTCAGGTCTGTCTGAGAGAGGGGGTGAGGTCTGGCATTGCTGAGTGAGTGTATATGGAATAGGAGATTCATGCACCAACATGACAACCATAGGAATGGATGTCTGGTCTGCTAATTAGGTAAATGCCATTAGTTAATACATATTGCATATTGCAGTTGTAAATGCCTATTTTCCATTTCCCTTCACAATGCCTGTCCCATGTTGCTATGTCACAATGATTGCTGTACTGTGTCTGGTCCTCCTTGTGCCCAGGTCTACTGTGGTTCAAACATGGTGGAACTTAAGACCACATAAATGCTTGTAATTATATTAAGCTACCCCTGTCTCAACATATAGGCTTGTGATTACCACAGATAGGGGTGAATTGAACACATATCACCCACAGTACATCAGAGTGAAATACACTGCACCATCAAACAAGGAGAGGTGTGTTTGGACCACACCCATCCTTTTCCTCCCCATCTCCATCTGTATATGCTAATGTATGATAACATCATCTTTTAACAAATGTAAAGAGATGTTGTGCCATTTTGTATATTGACAGAGAACAGGAGGATGGAGGAGAGGCTTCCATATATCATCTGGGACAAAGAAACAGAAGTCCTAGATCCAGAAGTGACTCCCTATCAAAAGACAGGAAAATCTAAGAAGAGTTTTCTCTCAGCTCAACAGCTGAATGCATAAATGGGAGCATGACACAATCTGAAGCACTACAAATGTGGTGAACTGGACAGTGATCTTTGAGTCAATCAAATGTCATCTGAGAACTAAACAACAGGTCTATGGTGGTGAACCTCATTCGAGACGTCTGGTGAAATGACTGGGACAATGGATTGTTTGGCTAGGACTTATCTTAGTTAATCTCCAGCCTGGTGCTCACAGTGTTTCAGAATGAAGACTTGTTAAGTACGTGAGATAGACTGAGGAGAAGGAAGAAGACTGGGACATATTTGTATCTTAGATCTTCCTCTACAGGAAAAGTAGAACAGATTCCTAAGTCTCAACTTCATGAACAGTCGACTCACCAGTGAAAGACAAGGCTGTAGCTTTTCTTCAAACTGTGACAGTAGGGGATAATTAGTCAGACTTGGAAAATCATCATGGGGAGAACTGCAACCTGAGCTGTCCAACACCATCATAGGTGCTAAAAGGATTAAACAGACCAGTGGAGCTGAATGTCCCTATGCTTGCCCCAGGTTATGGCTTATCTGGGTTTTCCCTCATTAACAGTAGAGGAAAGGATAAAAGTCAATGGTGTAGTTAGATATTAGAGAGAGGAGGAGTAGAGTTAGTTATTGGGTGGTGGAGTAAATAAGAAGTGTTGTATCTTGTTTATCAATCTGCATGTGTGACATATTTTATGCATTTTCTATGCAATAATTGAAGTGTTGACATGACAGGAGATGAGACAATGGTCATCACTCGACTCACCATCAACTCAATAAATTGTGTATTCAATGAACCAGTGTTTTAAGTACATGTCCCCAGTGAATTTCTTGTACAGTTGCTGTCAAGTGTTGTCTCTGGTGACTGTCTTAAGTGCTGTTGTTTGTTATACATATTGTGAAAAGTCCTGTATAGATGTTGTCAAGTATCACATGATGTCTATCTTGTACAATTGTGGTGTAAACAATTCCTTGTGAATGTGTGTCCCACTTTTGTCAAGAAACTGTCATGTAGATGTCTTGTCCAACAGATGTAATGTACAGTTATTGGTGAGTTTGCCTACAAATAATTGAGTCCTACAATCCCAAAGAAATGGGACAAACTGATATAGGTCACAAAATGACAAAATATATAGGAGAAGATCTATGTGACGGACGAACAGCACACTGACAACATTATGTTGAGTGAGATGGATCCTCAGTTGCACAGGCGCTAATAGTTCAGATCTTCTCTGGCCTTGGGTGAACTATTTTACTTCTTATATAAATTTCTGTGTAGATACATAGTAGTCTCACAGTGGGGGTTTGAGCCAAAAGAAAAGTGGTTCTCCAAAAAGGCTATTGCGGGAATGATTAGCTCATTTGAGTGACCTCTAGACAAAACGTGCTAAATCATATCCTTTATCTTGTTATTTATTATTCAAGATATATCTCCAGAGAACACTACTAACTAGGTCCTCTGACAACTCAATCAAACATGTCACAAGCACGTAAGTATAGGAAACTATGTCTTCCTTTACTTGATATTCCTACCTCCTGTTCACACACACACACACACACACACACACACACACACACACACACATATATATATATATATATATATATATATATATATATATATATATATATATATATATATATATATATATATATATATATATATAAGTCGCTTAAAAGTCGACAGGGTCGACTACATTGCACCGGGATTTTGTCCCATATGGCTCGGTCTCTTTCCGCAGCGCGGAAAGCGTCGCACAAAGCACGAACTCCGTAGCTCAAGCGACGACCCACTGAAGTCTCCGACAAGTGCCTTGCAATTAGCTTGGACGGTAATCATTCTCCATATCTTGCGATTTCTAAAACATGTATCAATTCGTGCGCAAACAGTTTCCTGCACTGAGGCAAAACGTCAAGCATTTTCTCTCACCGTCTTCCTATATACCTATTTCCACAAAACGTTTCCTTGTAGTTGACACAATATGTTCTAGTTGTTGTTATAAGTTGAACGAGGGGACTGAGCACGTATGGGAATGTCCTGAGTGCAGTGATGTCGGTTCTTGACTCAACTCAACTCAACTCAACTGTTATAGGTTATAAAACCAACTCTTGCATGTTACAGTTAATCAGTTTTAACATGAAAAATAAATAGTGGACAATTCGTAAACAAGTAAACATTTCCTAGAAGATTCAGGGATATCGCTTTTATAGAAGAATGCTGGAAATTGTTCGGACAGCTAAAATAAATAATCTAACCATTTGAAACATGCTAAAACACAAAGATAACTTATCACAAACATCAGTAAGAGGCAATCTTCATATTTTTGGCAACATTAGGACAAGACAATATCTAGACTTTTTGTGAAAATTCGAAGTGTACAAACAAATACCCGCCCTGACCCCAACAAAAACATAAACTATATGTCAAGGTAGGACAAGAACAACGGTTTGAGACTTGGAACATAACCATCCAATAATATACACCTGAATAGACTTCATCCACAGCTCACACCGGAGTGTCCGCTTTGTATATATTGTTACGAGATTGTCGAAACAGAACTTTTTGATCGGATATAAGAACATTATGTTCACCTAAGTCAAAGGAACACATTCTATGAAGCAATACAACAATCGATAGATACTATTTATGGTACGACATACCAACTGGTGAATAATTTCAATGGAACAACATACCAGCTGGTGAATATTTTCTATGGAACAACATATCAGCTGGTGAATATTTTCTATGGAACAACATACTATCTGGTGAATATATTATATGGAACAATATACCGGCTAGTGAATATTTTCTGATGGATGCTATCTATTAAAAGGAAACAACACAAAGGCGTATGGCACCTTTTTATAGAAATGAAACAACATAACAGCGAATGGATACTTTCTGTTGAAGGAAACAACACAAAAGCCAATGGACACTTTCTATGGAAAGATAAAAACACAAGAGCTGATAGATATTTTCTAAGGAAACAACATAACAGCTGATGAACACTCTTTATGGAAAGAAAACAACATCACAGCTAATGGATACTTTCTATGGAAAATGTTGGCTTCTCTTCCTCGACTTGGGGTTGTAAATTACAAGTACCTTGGAAGTCGTAGTAAGTTTGCCTGATGGCGAGGGACACTGCCAATAGAGAAAGCTAATCCACATGCAAAAATCAGTCCAGTGCACTAGAAGTAGTAACACGTGCATCGACTACGCTTGAGTTCACAGAGAGCAAAAGAAAGAAAAATTAAAAACAAACAAACAAACATTTTGAACTGATTTCAAATATCTGTATTCAACAATTAATGATCGGAATCTTCAGGGTCAGACAACGTTTAGCCATCTGTAACATTGAACACTCCCCCGGGCAATTATGTCTAGACCGGATATAGATCCAAGGGAAACTGGCCATTAGGGTTGCTTATCTGGCCGTGTGTTGCCGGGGCCCATAAGGGACGCCAAGAATAGTAAAATTGTTGCCTTCCATGCATGTCGTAAGAGGCGAATAAGGAGGCTTGGGCTGATACTTAGTCTAGTCTATTGAGACTTCTGGTCCCCATCATGGCAGATAGGCATTTAAACCGTTAAGGCCTCTGGAGTGTTTACGCTTGGGGCTACGATTTGCATTCGCATTTTCCTCATGTTGGACTGGTAGTGCATGGTTCTGTCGCCCTGTTACCGAGTGAGTGCGTGGCGCGACACTGTGAGCTGTGAATTTCGCCTGGAATGCTTTTACATATGTCCGCGGTTGTCTGTAGCGTGAACTGCATGTTCGGAACCATGGCGGCCGGCTGTTGCTGAATTGACTGGTTTGCCTTTTCAGTTCACGAGTGCATTTTTCAGGAGACTCCTGGGAGTTATCGCTGGAGCTACGAAGTTCGTGCTTTGTGCGGCGCTTTCGGCGGGTCGCCCTGCGGAAAGAGACAGAGCCATATGGGATAAAACCCGTGTCAATGAAGTCTTTCTGGTGACTGCCGATTCCATCGAAGATGAACTATATTGTTCTGGTGGTGGCATTATGCACAGTGTACCTGTGCGGGCTGTTGGCTTGCCAATACTCCTGTATATTCCATTGTTCACATAAGGCAGTAAGAAACAGGGGCGTCACTAGGGGGGTGCGGGCCGCACCGGGTGACAACATCAAGGGGTGACACCAAAATAAAAAAATTGCAAATTTGACAAAGCAGACATAACAAAAATTTAACTTTGTCTTAGTTTGTCGAAGTTCTTTATTTATGTTTTACCTGAAGTATTGAAGTTATATTGTTCAATTTGTTTTCTTTCTTATGTCCTTATTAACTTTTTGACTTATTTTACAAACATTACTATATGCGATTATATATGGTACAGGAACACTCGGAAGAAGACCATGGTGAAAGTCTAGAGGGGTGACACCAAGAGTTTACCGCACTGGGTGACACCAACCCCAGTGACGCCACTGGTAAGGAGCATTTTGTGTGATATTCACTGACACAGGAACGGAGCATAATGGGGACGACCCGTTGCCGTGAAGTTGGAGCCGCGACTAACTATCTGGCTTAATTGACCTTTGCCTTTCGCACTTGAAAATGCCGAGAAAAAGTAAGTATATGTAACGAATACTGCAAACATTGCAACTAATTGTATATTATTGTCGTCTCTGTTGTAGTAAGATTACAAGCAAATGAAAATAAGAGTATTAGCTACTGTTGTAACCAGGTGTTTAAGAGCAATGTAGATGCCAGTTTTGCGTGTGAATGAGGCACCAAGCAGGAAACATTTATGGTAAGGTAAAACAAACCTCCTACCGCCTCTCCCAGATACGCCACTGATTCTAACACATTAGCATAAGGTTTGAAAATACCTCATTGTGGTAAAACATGATGATATATACACATTCCTGTTAGTTAACATGTTTATAGTTATAGACACCATTGACACCGCCACCACTATCACATTCTTTAGCATGATTTTCTCCTTTTGCTCTTTAACTCTCATGTACGTACGTACATAATACCTACCTACCTCCTGCTTGCCTGCCTGCCTGCCTGCCTACCTACCTACCTACCTACCTACCTACCTATCTACCTACCTGCCTACCTACCTACCTACCTGCCTGGCTGCCTACCTACCTACCTACCTACCTACCTGCCTGCCCGCCTGCCTGCCTACCTACCTACCTACCTACCTATCTGCCTGCCTATCTACCTACCTACCTACCTACCTACCTACCTGCCTACATAACTACCTACCTACCTACCTACCTGCCTACCTACCTACCTACCTATCTACCTATGGAAAGATAACATCAAGAGATGGACAAACAGCATTCTGACAAAATGAACAATCAAGGCGAGAGACAGACAGTGTTGGAGATCCATTGCAGCCAACCTTCGTTGTGCAGACGGCACCTGATTGATTGATTAAGACATTCATGTCTTTTCACATGCTCACAATATTCATTTCCCCGATTTGTATTTGTCTTAATAGTCAATCCTTCGCAATATTGAATTCTTATTGGATAGATGTGTTAATTATACTTTTCGTCCAATGAATTGCTAAAACGTTTGTGTAACACTTATATTCGGATTGTGTGTGAGTATGTGTGCGTATGCGCATGTGTGTGTGTGTGTGTGTGTGTGTGTGTGTGTGTGTGTGTTGTGTGTGTGTGTGTTGTGTGTGTGTGTGTGTGTGTGTGTGTGTGTTTGTGTAATATGGACAATGTCATATATGTTAAGATTGACAATGTCACTTACGTTAACATTGCCTTGTCCTTGATGGTGCAAGTAGCGTCAAGTAATATGGTATCACTAGGACGGCATATGCAAGTAACGTATACCAGGGGTTCTGAACCTGCTGTAACCCTAGGGTCTGTTACACCAGAAAAGATGCTTGATGCATAAATCGTAGTTACTTATACTGATACTATTTGGATGTGTGTGTGCGCGCGCTCGTGTGTGTGTGTTTGTGTGTGTGTATGAGGGAAAGGAGTAGGGCTGTGGATCACTTTCATTGCTCACCGATATCTCCAATATAAAACTATGAAGTACCAGACTTCGGGACTCTCAGACAAGTGGTACACTTTTTTCAGTTTTTCCATGCTTCTTATTCTTCTTATTATGCCTTAATGTTTCACTGCGGTGTCATCTCCGTTGTTTGTGTATTGTTGTGGCTTCTTGTGTTTGTTTACTGATGAAGGTTTGTTGACGTAACCACTTTTGTTTTCAGCAATTGGATTTTGTAAAAGGAAAACCCTAACCGCACAGTTCGCGGCGACTGCATTAGCCAGGCGGCCTTAGTTTCTCAACCTCAAGACCCCCTCCCCCACCCCAGCCCCTGCTCTACACTGTCAGATGACAGTTTATGACAGTAGTTTGTAAAGCTGCCCTAGCCGGAGCCGTGGCGAAGTCGTTACAAACGCAATCTGCAATCCTGCATACCACGTTCGAAAAACAGCTGGGGGAGATTTGGAAGCAGACTGCCTTGCGTTGGTCTTCATGCAATGATATAGGTATCTGTCGTTCAGAAAGTAATGGCAAACTACTGAACGTAAACTTTCCAAGAAATCTCATACAGCCATAAAATGCTGGACTTGACTGCGACGCCCTGTAAAGGATATGCAACTGACTTAAAAAGTTGCACTATGCTTCTTGTTTTTACATTGTTTACATTTCCACAGCTATAACCTATTTCATTTATCTGTAACAGAATAGGCTGTTGCGGAGAGACGACTTGTACGGAGCGCACTGTCCCGGCGATGGGTTATAGATTTACTTTCGGAGAGAAAACACCCTTAGGAAAATCGCCCTTTTGTTACACTAGGATTCACTAAATAGAGATAGTATTTCTACGCAGGGAATTTGTGTGTGGTCAATACGGATGACAACATTCGAGGAGAGGTGATGTATAGAGTTGACAACACATAGAGTTAGTCGGAGGTTTCCATCAGAAAAGGAAGGCCGAAGAACAAGGAGAGAAAGGATACTAACAGGAATAAGGACGTTGAAATAATAGACCGGATCAGAGGAGATTCCACCTTGACAACATCAAGCTTCAGAACCACTTGACCAAGTTACACGGCTCAAACAGGAACAGCAAGAAGACCAAAATGTCCAGAAAGACATTTATTGGAAAATCCCGGAAAGAAAAACCTAATTTGTCTGAACAAGTCAATATTTGCGTGGGCGTATATAATTTTGGCCACTTCACACTGGACGCAACTTTTCATCCCCTCTCTCTTTCTCAGCCCTCCTGTTGTCGCGTCCAAGCTAATGATGCTATCAATATGCGAGGGTTCGCTTCACTATTCTGAGTAAATAATGGTAGTCCTCACAAGTGGCGCCCCTCCTGTATCGAACAACTACAAGGCTTGCAATCAAATCTTGTCGGTCAATGGATGGCATGCGGCGTAGAAGTTTGCTATTAGCTGATCTGCTGTCATATTTATCCAGTCAACGGACATCGTGACGGCACTCAGTATCATATTAACCCAGTCTACAAATACCTTTGGGAGATACCACCATATTAACACATTTTACAAATATCGTAAAGGTATTTATTATTTTATTTACCCAATCTACAGACACCGTAACGGCACATATTATCGTATTAACCCAGTCTACATACATCTTGGCGGCACTTAGTATCATATTAACCCAGTCCTCAGCTATCGTGGCGGCACTTAGTATCATATTCACATAGTCTACAGACACCGTGGCGGCACTTGCTATCATATTAACCGCCTTCAACTATCGTGGCGACACTTAGTATCATATTAGCCCAGTCCTGAACTATCGTGACGACACTGAGTATCATATGAATCCAGTCTTCAACTACCGTGGCGGCACTTAATATCATATTAACCCAGTCCTGAGCTATCGTGGCGACACTTAGTATAATATTAACCCAACCCTCAACTATCATGGCGAGACTTCGTGTCATATTAACCCAATCCTCAACTATCGTGGCGGCACTTAACATCATATTAGCCCAGTCCTGAACTATTGTTGCGACACTTAGTATCATATTAACCCAGTCCTCAATTGTCGCGGCGACACTTAGTATCATATTAACCCAGTCCTCAATTGTCGCGGCGACACTTAGTATCATATTAACCCAGTCCTCAACTGTCGTGGCGACACTTAGTAACATATTAACCCAGTCCTCAACTGTCGCGGCGACACTTAGTATCATATTCACCCAGTCTACAGACATCGTTGCGGCACTCGGTAAGTATGAATGTTTATGGTGGCGAAGGTTTCGTGAAGGTAGAAGAAAAAAAAAAAGTCGTCCGTCCAATAAGTCGGCATGCAATGTTCTCTCCTATAATTTCTGTTCATTGTTTTCCCAGATAAACAGAGATCTTGCAGTAACGGGATTAAAACGCATGTCACCCGCTGTATGAGACCGGCAATCTCGTAACTCATCCACCCCGCCTGCCTTTGTTCATTCATTCATTCATTCATTCATTCATTCATTCATTCATTCATTCAGTAGCATGCCCTTTGCCGAACCTAGCTCCCATAACAACCTTCCGGAAAACCTCTCCATCATAAGCAAGATGTCCCGCTTCCGATACACCCATCTGGAAATCATCCGCCACACCCTGCACCCATCTTCTCTTTGGCCTTCCTCTTCCTCTCTTCCCAGGCATATACCCCTCCATTATTTTTCTCTCCAAACTTTCGACGTTTCAAGTGACCAAAATATTTCAATTTTCTTTGTTTTATCATCTTTAATAGCCAACCTTCTTCAGTAATCAGCTCTTGAAATATGGGTGGATTTGTTCTTTTCTTTATTCAAGATATTCTTAGAACTCGTCTATAACATTTATATTCATAGGCATTTATGTGCTATTCAACTTCTTTAGTAAGTGTCCAGGTCTCATAGGCCTATGTCGCAATGGGCTCATTGGCTCATGTATCTCATTCATATCCTCACTTTCATTCACATCACATACCATACATTATACTGCAGTACTCCTGCCATCTTTCTAGTATTTAGCACATCATTTAATTTTTTTTTTAAATTCGCATATCCTTTTACAGGACATCGCTGTCAACAGCAGCATCTTTCAGCTGTCTGTTGATTTCTTGGCAAGATTACGCTCAGTAGTTTGCCATTGCTTTCTGAGCGGCCGGCTCAGTTATCCCGCAAGTCACCAGCGGGGGACGAACCGCTCCCAGTTCTCGCCCGCTACGAGACTCTGCGTGATAAACGGGATTACGGAGAAAGCGGTGTAACCCCTCGGCCAGAGAGACCGGCAGCATTTAATTGAGGTTGAAAATTTCTTGTCAATAACTTCATTTCTTTGAACATTTCGTAATCACTTTCAGTCTTATGATTTTGCTCTATTCTGGTACAGCAATCTTTTATATACTGGTTCTTGTCCTTTTTTGTGTTCTTTCTTATTTCTCGAGTTAAAGATGTATACTTCATCCTGCTTATATTGGATTCACCTCCTTTCTGTTTGTTCCCTTCGCTGTTTTATTAATTCTAACGTGTCTGATGTAATCCATGGCTTATAATGCTTTTTCTTGGTCGGAATTAAATCTTTGGCTGCAGTTATCAAGATATCTCTAGACTGTACTGCCATCATCAGGTGTCAATTCCTCCTGTATAGACATAAAGACCCCCAAAAGATTCTTCACTTCTACGGTGTATTCATTTGGTATTTTTGTGAGATAAAAACAAAGTGGTCTTGGTCCTCGGGTAACTCATCCACCCAGCCTGTCTTTGTAAGAGTTATTTATGGGAAAAACATCTGATGGCTGTAGAAATGTGGTTTCTGAGGAAAATGCAAAGAATGCCATGGACAGCCAGAAAGACCAATGAACAAGTCCTTCAAGAAACAAATGAAGATCGTAAACTGATAAGAGACATTAGACGTAGACAGTCACCATTTTTTGGGCATGTTATGAGAAGAAATGATTTGGAGAACTTGGCGACAACTGGTAAGATCGAGGGGAACAGACCAAGGGGAAGACCTAGAAGCAAGTACCTGGATGGCTTGGCCTTGTGGCATGGTCGAGACAGAAACACAGAGCTGATCCACGACTCTGGTGATCGAGTGAGATGGCAGAACATGACCGCTCACGCTTACCGGCATGGCACATGATGGATGGATTAATGGGACATCTTCCGTCTCAGTCAGCTATCGGTAATATTCTAGCAATCTTCAAAGTTTCTGTCTACTCTGAGTAGTTTGTCATTGCTTTCTGAGCGACTGACGTTCATGCCATCAAAATCAACGCAATGCGGTCTGTTTCCAAATCGTCTGCGCCTGATTTCGAAACCTCGCCTCGCAATGTCTGGGAATTGTGAAATGCGGTCCCTACACCCAAGCCACAGAAAACTTTGTAAACTTGTGTCATGTTGTAACTAAAGTGTTATTACGGAATGAGGTAGTTAGCCTCACGCCTTAGTCGCCTTTTAAGACATGCAATATCACTATAGTTTCCTTTCTCCATGGACCCTGGCAACACACCGGCCAATTAGTGGGTGAAAAGTGGACTGTGATCATTGAATCAACAGATTTGAATTGCAAAAGGGTACTTTCTGTAGCCAATATGGTCTTCATCGGCTGTTAGCAAAGGATTGCATTACAGGCGTGGGCGTTTGTCGCTACATCTGCTGAACCTGGGTACAGTTCTCTGCACTTCAGCTAAAAGAAGTAGGCGAGGGAGGGAGGAGGCGAGAGGATTCGGCCCTTCTACTCTTCGTCCACACACGAAAGGGAACAGAACGACAACAAACAAGAGAAGATACGTCCACCCATCCCCTCGCAAAATCGATACACACACCAGTTTGAGCAATTAATACAGTGCTGATGGCCATTTCACTAGCATTGACTAAGTGTTGTGAGAAAGGGGACTGCGGCACCACACTTTACAACGCCAGGATCGATACGGCCCTTCTAAAAATAAAATGAATCCCAACTAAAACAGTGTGTTATGAGATTAATATTATTAGGAGGGTGGGGAGATATGTCCCGATAACCCTGCAACGATAAGACATAGGGAGGACAAATTGATTGGATTTTTACTAACGTGAATTGCAAATCTGGGAACATATTTTCTTGGCCTATCTGGGTACACGTCTGGATAAAATAAACAGCCGATTGAGTAATGAAAGTTTGCAAACAATAAAGATACCGACACGGCAACGGCTGCACTTGACAGAGGTTGAGAATATTAACTCTTTCTGTTTTATGTAAATGTTTTATGATCTCCTTCTGTTTGTCGCAGATGTTTTATTAACGTTCTGTTTCACGTGAGACCGACTCTGTGGCGAAGGAGTTACAGACGGAATGTGTAATCCCTGCTGCAGACAATTTGGCAGCAGACCGCCTTGCGATGGTTTTCATACAATTGTATGAGTGCCGGTGGTTCTGAAAGATATGGCAAACTACTGAATGTAAACTTGCCAAGAAATAACAAACTCACAACCATGCTAGGGTTGACTGCAAAGTCATGCAAAAGACATGCAACTAACTTGTTTTCCACGTGGATATGTTTAACTCTTTGTGTTTTACCTGGATGTTTTATTTTCATACGAAAGTGTTAATACTCATACAATGGGAAAGAGCAAGATATGAAGCTGATGTTACTGTGTATTCATGATGCAATAACGTCCACTGAATTTGTTACCTGTTGTAAACGCCCTCTCTAGAACAGCTGATGCCAATGGACTTTGTGAAACTAGAACTAATTCTTCCTCTGCCCTTGACCCCCCCCCCCCTCCCTCCCCCCTATAGGATCTGGACTCTCAACCATCTCAGGCCAAGCCTTCCTATCTTTTGCTATCTCCTGCATTGATGATTCTGATGATTTGTGAGAATGCGGCAATCGACGGTGAACAACACGTCAGACTCACAGAGTACGTATTCACAAAAACACAAAGATGTTTACTACCACCGTTACTATTTTTCATCATCATCATCATCATCATCATCATCATCATCATCATCATCATCATCATCACTACCACCACCACCACCACCACCACCACCACCGCCGCCGCCGCCGCCGCCGCCACCACCACCACTACCACCACCACCTCCATCATCATCATCACCATCATCATCATTCATCATGATCATCATCATCATCATCATCATCATCATCATCATCATCATCATCATCATCATCATCATCATCATCATCATCATCTTCCACTTCTGTCGTCAAGCGACGTGGGGAGAAATAATTGGCGCTCCTGGATAGTGTCATTCTGTGTGACTGTACAACGTCGTTGATGTCGTCAATCCATATTTTGCCCGGCTTCCTCTTGTCCTCTTAGCAGATTTTCTATGATGTAAGACCAGTTCTGGTAATTGATAATGATACTATGTTTTTTTTTATCAACATGGACAAAAGGACATTTTAGAACTGGAAATAAAAAGTGAACGAAACGGGACAAACCAACCCCTAACGAATTACTCTTCGGAGCGTAATTTCTGAACATGAAAGCAAATTACAGAAACGCAAACTAACAACAACACGTTGAGGCCTAGGTACCATTGTTGCCAGGCGCTCGTCTACAAGCCCGGTGGTCACTGGTTCGAATCCGCATCGGGGTGTATTTTGGTTCAATTGTCCTGACTCCTCAGATCAACCGATCCTAAACTTTCGCACGGGAAATTTTCCCAATGAGACACTGACAACGCTACCCACCGGGTGCGGATTGATCTCTAAGAATATGGTTTAAGTATCGTATATTCAATGCTCCTAAGGTTTTATAAAGTTGTCAATTACTTACTTACTTATTTTGTAACAACACTTAATTTGACATGTAGGAAATACAATGTGCTAATCAGTAAATGTATGACAAAATGTTAACGACTGTTAACTGTCTGGGATAGAAAGATATTAGAATTAGCATATCTAAGACATAAAATTTGCAGATCGCTTAACTTTTGAAAGTCTGGGATAGAAGGATACGAAAATGACCACATCTAAGATAGAAGCTTTGAAGATCGCTAGACTTACTGGTGGCTATCTGGGACAGAATGATATTTGAATAACGAAGACACAAACAATATATTGCACGATTTATTGCCTGGCATATTTCGCTGCATCTCGTCAGGTACATACTGCAGAAATCACACAACTTACGTGAATTAACTAGATACATCCTTCAAACTGAAATATACACATGTTCGCACAGTAATGTTGATTGTCTACCACGGTAATTTTAAACTGACTAACATGTCTTTCTGCTTGCACAAGGACGGCTTACGAAGGTTGATTATTATAGCTTCAGCAAACTTTAACAGTCGACTACTTTGTGTGTTGAACAACACACGGAAGGCACTGTTTCTTTCAACCACGTGACCGCTCTCGAGCACATGTCTCCCGACCGATGAAGCTGGACTGTTCCGGTGTGTCGGCCTGCCTAGGCTACCATCTTCTGTGTGTAGTATCTTGTCCAACCAACTGTCGCTCAAAATCTACCTATGTAGATGGCCTCGCATCTGCATGTAAATTGGTAAATACAATTTGATTTGGCGTACAAAGCTACAGGTTCTTTTGCTGCTGGGACTGGGATCGGTGCGTTTCTGTACCTGATGACTAGAGCTGCAGCACAGAATGTTCGCCCGACTGCTGTGGTGAGCCTGTCCCGCAGACGTTGCATTACGTCATCTCCTCGGAAGGTTAGCTGGATGAATACCTTGAGGTTAGGTACTGTAGTTACTTCAGGTTGAGAATGATATGGAAATGATATGGAAATTACCACATCTAAGATATAAACTTTGAAAATCTCTAAACCTTTGAAAGTCTAGGACAAAAGGATATGAAAATTACCACATCTAAGATATAAACTTTGAAAATCGCTAGACTGTTACTGGTGGCGTTTTGAGACATAAGGATATGAAAGTTAGTATATTAAAGACATACATTTTGAAAATCGCTAAACTTTTGAAAGTCTGGGACAGAAGGATATTAAAACTACCATATCTAAGATAGAAACTTTGAAGATCGTTAGACTGTTACTTGTGGCGGTCTGGAACAGAAGGATATGAAAGTTAGTATATCAAAGACATACATTTTGAAAATCGCTAAACTTTTGAAAGTCTGGGACAGAAGGATATTAAAACTACCACATCTAAGATAGAAACTTTGAAGATCGTTAGACTGTTACTTGTGGCGGTCTGGAACAGAAGGATATGAAAGTTAGTATATCAAAGACCGAAACTTTGAAGATCTATAGAATATTACTGGTAGTAACAAATTTAAATAGCAGAGAGCGTGGTGGGGGATGGCTAGGGAACTATGCTCCGTTGGATGATAAAAACAGTGAAGAAGACGAAAAATCCATTGGTTGTAACCAGGTATTCCCAATCTGCATCATAAAACCCAGTATAATGAACGAATGCAGTGACATCGCTCACCGAGCGTCAACTGGTCTATAAACATACGGGGTAAAACACCACATGGGAAACAATACTCAATGCCCCTTATGTCGCGTGAAAGAGTCCTTACAACGGCAGAATTCTTGAATACAAGGATGATCTCCTGGGCTACTTTCAAATGGTATTTAGTTTATTTGAAATCAGTAGTAATGAAGGAATTGCTGGGAGTGGAGTTTATGATAAACATTTTGCATCCTTTTTAAATGCTCCTAAGGCATGTGCATTCATTAAACAAAGCCAGTTGCATGTATTTTACAGGACGTTGCATTCAATCCCAGGATTTTTGTTAGCTGTTTGTGATTTACTAGGCAATTATAAGTTCAGTAGTCTCCGTGGCATAGGAGCTACGGAAGCAGTTCGTAATCCCGCATACCCGCGTTCGAAACCCAGCTGTGGACGATTTGGCAGCAGAACGCCTTACGTTGGTGTTTATGAAATGGTATGGGTGCCGGTCGTTCAGAAAGTAGAGGCAAACTACTGAACGTAAACTTGCCCACGAACCACGAAATGCCAACTATTCTGGGGTTGATTGATACGTCCTGTAAAGGATATGCAACTAACATTATTTTAACTTTAAGTCTGTCATTGCTTTTTGAACGGTCAACGCATTGTACCGTCAAAATCAACGCACAAGCGATCTGTTCCCAAATCGCTTGTGTCTGATTTCGAACCTTGGACCCGCTCAACATAGCCCCGATGGACGCAGGGAATAATAGTCCATAGGAATATCGATACATGAAGCCCATAAGAGGGCACTCTCCCGCTGTTTATACTTCACCTCGACACTGCAAGGTACAAGAGGAACATGACGAGATGTGATGAGATGAGATGAGACCCGCTCATCATCATCCAGTGCCTTGCCGGCTGGCGTGGGCAATCATACTTATCCACGAATTGCGATCTCCGACAGCATGGATACGTGTGTGTGTTGACTCCCTTCAGTGCCATCACACAAGACTGTCAAGAATTTTCTCACGGTGTCTTCCTCCATCTCTCTTTCCAAAAATCTTTCCGGTTGTCACAAAATTTTTCAGTTTGCGTTGTCTCATAATGTAACCAAAAATGAAGACTGCCTTTTTCTGATGTTTGTGATAAGTTGTTTATGCCATTTAGCTTCTCTCAAAATGTCCAGAATGCTCGTTTTGGATGTCAAATTAATTTTCAGCATTCTTCTATAAAACCACATTTCGAAGGCTTGTTTACTAATTGTCCAGGACTTGCAGCCGTATGTTAAAACTGCTTCTACGTAACATACAAGAACTCTCTTTCCAACTTTCAAGGACATGGACTTATTGCATAACATGTTCTTCGTGTGATAGAATGTCTTTTTTTGCTTGTCCTTTTCGGTTCTTTATTTCTGTAATGCATCTTCCAACCGCTGATGCGCCTTTTTTTTTTTTTTTTTTTTTTTTTTTTAAGCATATCCTTTTTACAGGACTTAGCTGTCAACACCAGCATCTTTCAGCTGTATGTTGATATCTTGGCAAGATTACGCTCAGTAGTTTGCCATTGCTTTCTGAGCGGCCGGCTCAGTATCCCGCAAGTCACGAGCGGGGGTCGAACCTACTCAGTTCTCGCTCCGCTGCGAGACTCTGGCTGATGCGCCTAGATATATGAATTTCTGCAAGTGCTCCTAAAATCGTCATTTACTTTTTTTTTGCACATTTCCGCACAATATATTTCTTTGACATCACCATGAATTCTGTCTTTTTATTATTCAAACTAAAGAGCATTTTTATAATTTCTACAACCACTATAATTTCCTGTAGATATTTGTGACTTGTTGCTATCAAGACGGTGTCACCAGTATAACATAAATTATTTATATTATGACCACCGACCAGGATCCCTCGACCCGCTATGAAGGTGTAATGAAAAACTTGTTCACAAACCCCTGAACCACATACGCCGACTATGGATTCGCTGCGTCTGAGAATGAAAGTCCATCTCGCAGCCTTCTCGTTGGAGAACTGTTTATACAAATAAGAAATGCGGCGAAGGGCCAGTGTGTCCGCGTTGTGACTGCTCCAAATAATTCACTTCTAGGTAAAGTATAGCCGGCTTCCTGGCCTAGCGGTTAGCGACTTTTCTCCGTAATCTCGTATACTCTCGTAAGTAACGTGACGACGCTGAGAATCAGCAGTGGTTCGAATCGCGTCGGTAACTTACGGGGTATGTGAGCCGGCCGTTCAGAAAGCAATGGCAAACTACTGAGCGTAATTTTGCCAAGAAATCAACAATCAGCTGAAAGATGCTGATGTTGACAGCGATGTCCTGTAAAGGAATGCAAACAATTTTATATTTGTTTTAGGTAAAGTATTATAAATACACGCCTTTGGTACATCGTTCATGTGGTACTAGACCAATATTTCCATTGACCAAGAGCAATAGTCCCGGTTTATGATACAGTAGGTATCACACCGGCCCCTTTAACTTCACAGGATTATGTCTGGTGCCCATTTTAGGTTTTGAGGACCTGGGAACCCATGTCAATTTAAAAAGAAAATAAAAATTCGTCCCGATATGGATTCGATATATGACCACCGGAACGGTAGGCGAGCGTCTAGCTACTAATCGACCGAGACTCTCACATTCACTTGTACGTACCTATTAACATAGGATTTTGTGCACATGTTTTCTAAGTGTTCATGTATTATAGATTTAGGGTTAATTATTGTTATGATTTTTAAAATTATATTCTCATAATGCGTGGTAACAAAGGGGACATTTACAATTCATGTTCACGGGGGGAACCTTGGCTGAGTGTTGGCCTCAGGCTCAGGGACTACCGGGTTCAATTGCAGTATAAGGCTGCGGATATTTTCAAACACCACTGGAAATGTAATGATGTCACAATTTCCCCGATCTCTTGCACAGTGAACGCCTAGCCTTATCCGATAAAAGCGAAAAACAGGAAATTTCGCTTGCAAGCTTTGCACTTTAAAAATGTCATTGCTGTTGCAAGTCGCAAAGAGTAGGCCACAAGGCCACAGTACCGACAAAGTTGTTAGGAAAGAAACCATGTACACGAGTGGGTAGAGCCCGTGATCTTGGATGGAATCTGTCTAGGGAAAACATACCATATACAAATCCATGCTAAAGTCGACACACTGACCTGTGAGGTGTATACCTTCTTGTACCGCACTCCCTTCGAAAGAGGAACGAAGAAGAAGAAGAAGAAGAAGAAGAAGAAGAAGAAGAAGAAGAAGAAGAAGAAGAAGAAGAAGAAGAAGAAGAGAAAGAAGAAGAAGAAGGGAGAGGAATGAAGAAGAAGAAGACGAAGACGAATACGAATACGAATACGAAGCCGAAGAAGAAGAAGAAGAAGAAGAAGAAGAAGAAGAAGAAGAAGAAGAAGAAGAAGAAGAAGAAGAAGAAGAAGAAGAAGAAGAAGAAGAAGAAGAAGAAGAAGAAGAAGAAGAAGAAGAAGAAGAAGAAGAAGAAGAAGAAGAAGAAGAAGAAGAAGAAGAAGAAGAAGAAGAAGAAGAAGAAGAAGAAGAAGAAGAAGAAGTTAATGACAGAACAAAACAAAATATTTCAATATCAGCTGTTCTTTCGTGAAAGAATGGTTTATGTCCTTCACAGGACGTTGTGATCAACCCAGGTTAATGTTCTGGAAACTTTCACGTTCAGTAGTTTAAAAATCTCATTACTGTTTTAAGTCACAAAGAGTAGGCCACAAGGCCACAACAGCGACACAGTTGTTAGGAGTGAGAAGTCAACGTTTAAGTCAGTCTGACCGGTGTATGGAATGAACTGACTACCCCGCCGTCAGCTCACTAGAAGTTTTAAGCGTGGGCACGTTAAACCTTCGGCCACGATGGCCTCTATCCTATCGTGAACACTTGGAAATAACAGCCACCATGTATTTGTTTCCCAGTCTGTAGGGGTTAAGATGTTGTGAGAGTAGATGTAGAGCCTTTTCTTTAACCCGTTATTCCCCACCACTTCACTGGGGCATAGGCCATCAACAAATGCGCATGGCCGAGCAATGCCATTGTCCACTGAAATGCCATGGTGGACATGACATATACTAAGAATATACTCGATCCGTGAAGTAGCGGATTAACCAACGGCTGTTCGAACTACTATCTCGCCCACACTAGTCATGGCGGTAGGGTGAGGGTGTTAAGTCGACAACTGGGGAGACAACAAAGTCCAAGGTGCTATCGACCTAGAGCAGTGGTTCTCAACATTGTTTGGCCCATGCGCCCCTTAACCAGATGTTCAGAATGTCACTCCCTCCCTTTCATATTTCCTCCCTATAAATTCCCCCGCCCCTACACAGTATACGTAAAAATGGAAGCTAAATTTAATAACACATACTAGAACAAGTCTAGACGTCTACATAAAACGTGATTTGCGGGTCTACTTACGTTATAAAAAGAATTTAAGAAGGGCGAGAAGTACAGAACTGTAAAGTATAGAGGGAAAAACAATATCAAGTAATCGGTTCTTATATTAACGCTATCTTGAAATAATCGTAATTCCCCCGGGAAACCTTAAAATCCCCCCCCCCCCCCTTTCCTCGGGGATGGGGTGGGGGGTGCGGGAAATTCCCCTGGGGTTGAGAACCACAGACCTAGAGGCTTGTCAGTGAGCACGTTGTCATTATTTAGACTGTTCGGAATAAAGATGGCAGTATTAAGTAAAATAAGTGGGACGCAGAGGTGTTTCCAAGGCACCAAGGCTGGGTTCTATACTGGTCAAGACCTATTGACGCGTCCTCGCTGAGCGTCCTGGGCAACAGGTCCCTTTGAGGTCCTGGCTAAAGTCAGTAGGATCGTGGATTCCTCCGAAGTCGGAGAGTGTCTGCCTGCAGTCTGCACACCAATAAGCCAGACATGGGACAACGGATACTCACGCAAACCTCAGATCCTGTATGACATCACACTGATGTTGGACAATAGGATGCCTTCATCCGGCATACAGGACTTCATGCTGAAGTTCACAGCCAGCGAACACAAGCAAGCAAGCAAGTAAAATAAGTGGAAAACCACTTTTCACGAATTTTCCGCATTGGGCATTTAGAGCTGCACCCATATTTGTATAGATCAATCGACTTTCGGTGGGTGATGTGATGAGTGTTACTTGAGCGTCTTTACTTCCGATGACATTTCTTTGTACCCATGTTAAGTTGGGGGTCAACAATGGAGCCCGATGCTGATTCGAATAATCCGCAAGGTACAAGAGGAACATGATGAGATGAGATGAGTTTTAATCTTTGAAGAGCAATTGATAGTCGTCGTTTAATTTCTTTCGTTGTGTCACCATTGTTGGTAATTAATGGCCCAAGAGAGTCAACATTTTCCACCACCTCCAATCTTTCCTCATTGACATATATTTCTTTGTTCATAGTAGTTTCATCTGTATGCATTATCTTTGTTTTTGCTATGTTAAGATATAAGTTGTGATTTTCACTATTTCTGTGGGTTGAGGTTACTAAGTTTTCAATGCCATTCTGTTGAGTGGATAGTAATACTGTATCATCAGCATATCAGTAGTAGTAGTAGTAGTAGTAGTAGTAGTAGTAGTAGTAGTAGTAGTAGTAGTAGTAGTAGTAGTAGTAGTAGTAGTAGTAGTAGTAGTAGTAGTAGGCCTCTTTCAGTCCTGAAGGACTATAGAGTTGTGCTGCTGGGGAGGTACCTGACAGCACTGCTGATGACTGTATAGTCCGATGCGAGAGTGACAATCTCTGTCACAGTTTCCGCATCTGTAAGACGAGGCAGGTCCCGCAGTAAGTGACTGCGTTTTGTGCCTGTGCCGCCTATATTCAGTTTGTTGGAAATGGTTCTTACGTTCCATGTTCCCAGCCTTAGGGCCGGTGTTTTGTTTCTTGTTGCTAGGTGTATAGAGTGCGGTCCATGTGTCAGGATTTTTCCCGTAAGCTCAACACACCCTCCGGAGCAGATGAACCGTGGCGAGACAGCACCTTATTGACTGGAGGGCTGCCCAGCTTAGGCAGGCGGTAGCTGTCTAGTGAGATACGATGATCTCTCCCACCGTCGGAAGTAGCCCCTGGCGCCTTGCTCTACGCCAATCGAGCATTAAGACTTATAACCGGCAAATGCTGCTTCCCGTGTTGTGTCACCGCTTTACGCGGTGCTGAACTGAACTCTTCAGGGCACAAGCCTGGGCAATGGAAATAGGAGAACCAGCTGTTGCCCAGTAGTAAGTTCCCCCTCTCCACGTCGCCGATGTTGACCAAGGGAAAGGCAATAGCCAATGCAACTTGGCATCGATGCCGTCGCAGGAGTTGCCAGAACTATGTTGTGTACAACATGGAACTGCCTTAGGGACTCCATCTCCGGATTTATCCTCAGGGTTTACTCCCGAAGCCTTTCCCATATGGGTATACCCTCAAGGCAGCGGAGGTTTGAGATTCAGAATTCCCTCTCTTAGAAGAGATACCAACCAAGGCTGACGAGCCTCTTCTGCCCGGGAACCAATAAAGAGGGAAGTCTACCATTCTTCCTTCCTGGCAGTGACCATACTGATCGGATGACTTTAGCCATTGCCTCTATTAAGAGATCCTCTGCCCACCGTCACTGACTTGAAACCATAACCAACAACTATCTTTCAGCTGCTCCCAAGTCCAGTCCACCACCTGCTCACAACAGCATATCAATACTCTGGTATTTCATGACCACCGATATTTAGGGCATCATATTGCTCCCCGGTGATATCATCTCTCACATTGCTCATTATATTTTCGGCGTACAGGTTAAACAAATAGGGCGAAAGCACACAGCCCTGACGGACTCCAAATCTGTCAAACCAATCTAATGTCTCGCCATCTATTCTAACCGCTGCTTGTTGGTCTAGATATAGTATTTTTATGAGTTGTACTACATGTGATGGAAAGCCCATATTTCTAATGATTTCCCAAAGTTTCTGATGTTGTACACAGCCAAATGCCTTTGAATAATCCACAAAACATGAGAATAGGTTTACATTAAATTCTCTGCACTTCTCTATTATTAAACGCATGTTGAGTATGTGATCTCTTGTTCCTCTTCCTTGTCTAAATCCAGCTAGAATCACGTTATTCTTTTCTTCCATTTTCTTGCGAAGTCTTCCCATTTTGACGTTTTGTAGAATTTTACTTGCATGACTGATCTGGGCATCAGTTCGTTCTATAGTTGGTGCAAACTTTCAGGTTGCCCTTTTTTGGTATTGGAATGAAGATAGTTCTCTTCCGATCTTTTGGCCATATACCATATTTCCTTTATCTTTTTACACAATACGTGATAGATATGTATGTCTTCTTCTCCTCCCGCTTTAATTAGTTCAGCTGGTATCTCATTACACCCTGGTGATTTACCATTCTTAAATTACGTATTCTTATTACAGCAGACTGTCAGTATTGTCTCAGTACCTATTGTTGCAATCTTTGTATAGTTACATTTGTTATACTTATTGTTGCAATCTTTGTATAGTTACATTTGTTATACTTATTGTTGCAATATCTGTATAGTTACATTTCTTATGTTTATTGCTGCAATCTCTCTGTATAGTTACATTTCTTATACTTATTATTGCAATCTCTCTGTATAGTTACATTTCTTATACTTATTGTTGCAATCTCTCTGTATAGTTACATTTCTTATACTTATTGTTGCAATCTCTCTGTATAGTTACATTTCTTATACTTATTGCTGCAATCTCTCTGTATAGTTACATTTCTTATACTTATTGTTGCAATCTCTCTGTATAGTTACATTTCTTATACTTATTGTTGCAATCTCTGTATAGTTTCATTTCTTATACTTATTGTTGCAATCTCTGTATAGTTGTATTTCTTATGTTTATTGTTGCAATCTCTCTGTATAGTTATATTTCTTATGTTTATTGTTGCCATCTCTGTATAGTTATATTTCTTATACTTATTGTTGCCATCTCTGTATAGTTACATTTCTTATACTTATTGCTGCAATCTCTCTGTATAGTTACATTTCTTATACTTATTGTTGCAATCTTTCTGTATAGTTACATTTCTTATACTTATTGTTGCAATCTCTGTATAGTTACATTTCTTATACTTATTGTTGCAATCTCTGTATAGTTGTATTTCTTATGTTTATTGTTGCAATCTCTCTGTATAGTTACATTTCTTATACTTATTGTTGCCATCTCTGTATAGTTATATTTCTTATACTTATTGTTGCAATCTCTGTATAGTTACATTTCTTATACTTATTGTTGCCATCTCTGTATAGTTATATTTCTTATACTTATTGTTGCAATCTCTCTGTATAGTTACATTTCTTATACTTATTGTTGCAATCTCTGTATAGTTACATTTCTTATGTTTATTGTTGCAATCTCTCTGTATAGTTACATTTCTTATACTTATTGTTGCCATCTCTGTATAGTTATATTTCTTATACTTATTGTTGCAATCTCTCTGTATAGTTACATTTCTTATACTTATTGTTGCAATCTCTGTATAGTTACATTTCTTATGTTTATTGTTGCAATCTCTCTGTATAGTTACATTTCTTACACTTATTGTTGCCATCTCTGTATAGTTATATTTCTTATGTTTATTGTTGCAATCTCTGTATAGTTGTATTTCTTATGTTTATTGTTGCAATCTCTCTGTATAGTTACATTTCTTATACTTATTGTTGCCATCTCTGTATAGTTACATTTCTTATACTTATTGTTGCAATCTCTGTATAGTTACATTTCTTATACTTATTGTTGCCATCTCTGTATAGTTACATTTCTTATACTTATTGTTGCAATCTCTCTGTATAGTTACATTTCTTATACTTATTGTTGCAATCTCTGTATAGTTATATTTCTTATGTTTATTGTTGCCATCTCTGTATAGTTACATTTCTTATACTTATTGTTGCAATCTCTGTATAGTTGTATTTCTTATGTTTATTGTTGCAATCTCTCTGTATAGTTACATTTCTTATACTTATTGTTGCAATCTCTGTATAGTTATATTTCTTATGTTTATTGTTGCAATCTCTCTGTATAGTTACATTTCTTATACTTATTGTTGCAATCTCTGTATAGTTGTATTTCTTATGTTTATTGTTGCAATCTCTCTGTATAGTTACATTTCTTATACTTATTGTTGCAATCTCTGTATAGTTGTATTTCTTATGTTTATTGTTGCAATCTCTCTGTATAGTTACATTTCTTATACTTATTGTTGCCATCTCTGTATAGTTACATTTCTTATACTTATTGTTGCAATCTCTGTATAGTTGTATTTCTTATGTTTATTGTTGCCATCTCTCTGTATAGTTACATTTCTTATACTTATTGTTGCAATCTCTGTGTAGTTACATTTCTTATACTTATTGTTGCAATCTCTGTATAGTTACATTTCTTATACTTATTGTAGTGCACGGTCAGTAAAGTCTCAGTACCTATTTTAGCAGACCATCAGTATTGTCTCAGTACTTATTGTAGCAGACAGTCAGTAAGGTCTCAGTACTTATTGTAGCAGACAGTCAGTAATGTCTCAGTACTTATTGTAGTGCACGGTCAGTAAAGTCTCAGTACCTATTTTAGCAGACCATCATTATTGTCTCAGTACTTATTGTAGCAGACAGTCAGTAAGGTCTCAGTACTTATTGTAGCAGACAGTCAGTAATGTCTCAGTACTTATTGTTGCAGACCGTCAGTAATGTTTCAGTACTTATTGTTGCGCACGGTCAGTAAAGTCTAAGTACTTATTGTAGCGCACGGTCAGTAAAACCTCAGTACTTATATTTATGGTTGCAGTCTTTAAGTATACTCTCAGAACGTATACTTATTGTTGCCGTCTTTTATTGTCCCATTACATTTACACATTGTTGCAATCTGTTAGTATAATCTCAGTACGTTTACGTATTGGTGCAATCTGATAGTGTAGTCTCAGACCGTACACTTACTGTTGTCGTCTTTTTATATAGTCTCAGAAAGTATTGCACCCTTTCTGTTTAGATTCAGTAATCACACTCATTGTTACAGTCTGTCTGTTTTGCCTTAGCATCTCTATAGTTCTTCTGAAATTTCTGTTTCTACTTAAATTTGAATGAGGGTAACACGTTTCTCCTTCACGTCTTCACAATGGCTACATCTGATGTACAACACGCGAATCAACTCCACGGCCGTGCATTATATATAAACAAAAAGGCTGACTATCGTAAACACACACGTCTGTAATTAAAATCTATGAAAATGAAGATATTATTTTGTATGTGTCATTATCAGTTTGTGCCCTACGAAGAAGCGTTGGCGTTCATGTCTCCACAGATCTCGATCCTGTATTCTGGATCAACCCTGTTGACCACCTCCACGCCACTTGACCACCTCAACGCCACGTTCGTTTCAGCCCATCCCGCATAATTTCTTGCGATCTGCCTCTGGCGTTTTACCCTCTTATCTGTCCAACTTTGATGATGTTCTCTAATGCCTCTCTTCTCATTACATTACCTAAGAGTGCTGTTTGTTTCTTATTGTTGTGTATAATATTATAGTTTCAATAGCTTCTTCCGGGCAATCGTTGTAAGTTACTCTAGCAGTCCAGTTATTCGCAACATACATCTCAGGAGGAACATCTCCTTTGCTTATAATCTCTTCCTAATTTGTTCATTCATTTTCCATAATTCACTGCCACACAGCAAAACAGGTTCTATATTAGATTTCAGTACTCGCTTTCTTGTATTAAAGGATAGTGACTTATTGCATAAGATATTGTTCATGTGATGAAATTTTTGCTTGACTATTCTGATGTCACAATTGCCCCATGGCATTTAAATTTATCAGCGTGTTTAAACATTTTCCTTTCTATTGTTATCTCACATTTTGGTGTCATTTCTTTTTATTTATTTATGCGTAGTTAAGTAGAACGAATCAGAAATTGGAACATGAAGCCAGTAATTTTGTGAAAATTCCCACAACACCGATCACAGCTGGCAGCAAAAACGGCTGTTTCCAAACGACTAGACGTGTTAACGAAATTTTGCCACTTACTGCAATGTTAATTCAGGGTGAAAACCGGCCCAGCCTTGCCAATGACCTAATCATTCCCGCCTCTGGGGGACAGATTTCATAAAGCCGTACGAGTGCTATTAATTTACATTTCTTCTCCTGGTGGATGACATTACGCGGGCAAGTTAGCACGGTTCTCGATCATTGCGAAATGTTGCTTTCAAGCCGACTGGGTAATGGGACTCCAAACAATCATATTTTGTAACGTATTATGTCTCTTAACCTCAGCCCGCAACCCAAACATGCAGACGTTCACAAACACCCCCACAGACAGACAGAAAGACACGGGTATGTTAGTCTGTTAGTCGACAGATCATCCTCATTGCACATCGAACCATTCCGTCCATAAGTGCTCGGATCCCCTCCTCAGCAAATTCCGCAACGTGTAGCGGCTAATGACACCAGTTCTGTGTTGGTTTATCAGTCTTCTTTAGCTTCCTGCGTAGTGTTCTTGTTTGGCCACACCTCTTTTAATTTGCTGTTCTCACAGTCTAGCCGGCTCCATGGCTAAAGGCTTGCGAACGCGGTTCGTGAGCCGGGTACCAGACGTTCGAAGCTCAGCTGCGACCGATTTGTGCAGAAGACCGTGTCGCGTTGTGTTATAACGTGCTGGTATGGGAGCCGGTCGTTCAGAAAGCAATGGCAAACTACTGAACGTAACACTTGCCTAGTACATCAACAGCAGCTGAAAAATGCTGGTGTTGACTGCAACGTCCCGAAAGGGATGCGCAACAAAAAATTTTTTTTCTCAGTCTGACCATGGTTGTAGATTCACATTCATCACTTGGTTCTCGCAAAAGTCTTATATCTCGTAGAGCATTCAGAATGTCAGCCTGGTCCATGGCGCGTCCGTCCTCCACAGTAGCCTTACCTGCAAGCTTGTCAACCCGCTCATTTCCTTGTACTCCCGCATGCCCTGGCACGAAGATGAAACTAATCTTCGCCAGCCGAGACCGCTCCAGAGACAGCAACCACTCTCTTCGGATCCAGCCAGTCTCTACCCTCTTGAGCATGCTCATTGAGTCGCTAAAGAAACATGCCCTAGTGAATGTCTGTGTCTCGAGCCATGTTCTTGCTTTACTTACTGCCAAGACTTCAATAGTCAAGCTACTTGTGGTCACAACAAAAGCACCAGAGTCCTCCTTCACAATTCTCCTTCCAGCCTGAGTCGTAAAGGCCTATGAGCTTCTCACGTGTCGGACGACCGACCTATCTGTGTAAATGGCAACGACGAATGACGAATTCTCGAAAATCAACGCTTGTACTTCCGCCTCCACAGCAGCCGGATTTTATTGTCTGCATTTTGTCTAGTTGGATGCAAACTGAAAAGGACGTACATAAATCTGTTGGCACTTGTACCCACTCCTCGCTAGGTTCTAAGTCCTCAAGTGAACACACCTGTTGAAGAATGTCTTCAGCTTGACCCATCCACGACCTTCCTCATTTTAACCTGATGCCCTTCACCTTCATAATGTCAGTATGCAGTGGATGTTGTGTGTTTGCGTTAACTCTGAGGTAGACACGTGCTCTGCAAATGTGTATTCTGTCTTCAATGGTAGGAAAATCAAGAAGGTAGCGCATCGCCCTGCATGCTATATCTCTTGTACATCCAAGAATAATGCGCATAGCTTCATTCTGTATCCTTTCCATCCTTTCTATCTGCTTACGCCTGAGAGTCAGGATCGCCATCGCATAATCAAAAACAGACATGACCAGCCCCTCGTATAGGAGGCATAGATGGCGCTGCTCACAGTTTGCTGCCGCCATCATCCGCATCGCAGGGAAACCCCGCTTGGCCTTTGTTATCACCTGGTCTATGTGCTCATTGTACGTAAGGCTTCGATCAAAACGTATTCCCAGGTTATTCATTGCCTGCGTTATTTCCACAGTCTCTGAACCCAGATTTACAGTTTGTGTTGGAGTGTTGATAATATGAATATTCAAAGAGAACCATGTCACTGTTGCCTTTGTTGGGTTCACCATTGCCCCAGCCCAGCTTCAATACACCAAGTACTTATGCGATTGAGTTCGGTTTGTAGTTCCACAGCAACCTGATCTCTGTCCTTACCCTGACGATACACTAAAACATTGTCGGCATATGACAATGTCCTCCCTGGTCCAGTGATCTGCTCGCTGCCGATTCTTACAGTGTAGGCGGCGATGACCAGCACCGGAGATAATGGTGATCCCTGTGGTAGGCCAGGATATATTGTTGTTGGTTCCGAAGTCCAACTGCCACATCTAAAAATACTTTCCGTTGGAAGAGGGCTGCAGCGATCCAACTAAGGAGGAAAGGACTTATCTTGGATTCAAGAGCTGAAGCATTAAAAAATCCAATGGTACTCTGTTGTACGCGTCCTCAAGATCAATAGCTGCAGCAAAGGTTTCAATGCCTGAGTGGAAACCTTCATAGACATCCTGGGCAAAAACTGCTGCATTGGTTCAGGTTTCTCTTTTTGGACGGTACCCTCCCAGGGTAGCTGGGAAAACACCTTGCCTCTCTAGCAGGCTTGATATTTTTCTGGTAGTTAACTTCTCCAGCAGCTTGCCTATTGTATTCTGCATGGTTATTACTCGTTATCCCTGCATTTTTGTGTCGTCTTTGCCAGGCTTCGGCAAGGGAGTCAGATAGCTGTGTTACCACTCCTCCGTGATGCTAGCACTCCCTATACTGTTGTTGTACATGTCTGCTAGTTTCTCTAGTTCGTTGTCGGTACACCTATGGATGTCGTCGTATCTTATGCCATCTGGCCCTGGAACGCTGTTTTTTGATCGTCGAAGCACAGCCCTGATTTCTTTCACTGTCACCGTGTCTTCATCCGATTTATTCTGGGCCCTGCACCTGTCTGAGGTGACCTCTCATGTCTGTCTGGTTGTTCTGAAGAGGGCTTCGCCCTTGTTCTCGTCAGTCCTCTGCCAGATGAAGTCAGCACCTTGGAAGTAAGAAATTCTCTTATTCTTGACTACCCCACTCATGCTTTTATGTAGTCGCCAGAACAAATTCAGTGACATGTCTATGCTTACTCTTCGACATCTTACTAAGTGCATGCAGGGACTAGGATATACAACTCTGTTCTTCTTGGCATTTTACCATTTTCTTACAGCACTACGCTTATCCACCCAGGCCTTCTCTACCTCAAAATTCCACCACGTTGGCTGTTCCCAGCTTTTTCACCTGCCCTGAAGCTTTCTGCGCTTGTCGCGTCTTATTTTACTCATCACATCTTGCCCTGTACTGCCATACTGGGAAGTCTTGACTGTTGACTTGTGCTGCCTAAATGAAACCCATAAATGGCTCGTAAGACTACCTAATACTGGAACAGACACACATGGTAAGATTCTACTATGGTATCAGGCAAGGTTTTCTAGTAGAAGGCCAAGAGAGCACAGAGAAGTCACTGCTTTCATAGAATATAAAGCTTAATCAGATTAGATTGGAAGCTAGTATTATCCCTGCCACCTGCTCTATGGATTTAGTTGTGAAATGAAGGGGCACTATCAAACTATTATTGAACCCACTAATTTTTGATACTGTAATACACATGTGACTAGGATGAACTTAAACAACACAGTCTAATAATAGTATAATCGTGTATTGAAATAAAAGGGGAAAAGTATTTGCTCCATGGGCATCACAATGTTATACAATAATTATTACACAAATGATATATTTGCCCATACAATGTATGGATAATGGATATACATTGTATATCAATGACATCTAAACTATAATAAAGTTCTGGTGGAGTATAATAATTATGAATGTCCTCCTGTCTTCAGCTAATCTAAATGCTGTTGATAAGTGTTCCTCTTGCTGGGTATCTATTGGTTTTGGTCCTTTGTGGAAGGATAACTGTATGGATTAGGTGCTTCTACTGTTGTTGGCCTCTGGTTGCAAAGGATTATTGAGGTTACATGGGTTTTGCATGCCACTTAGCTGGCTTCTTGAGTGACACTGGCAGTCTTGAGAAAAATACCGATTGACAGTCCTATGCTCCTCATGGCAAAATAAAGGCGAAGGCTCTCCTCATTCACTGAGGATTGCGCCCCTCAGGCCAGAGACGTTCCCAGTCTTAAGAGCCCCACATGTATCAACTGATCACCACCCATCATCATGTGTCAACAATACGTACACACATATGTACTTATCCTCACAAAATTATTTTGAAAAGGTATTCAAGAGCTCAATAGCCACACAATAGGTCTATACATCCAATGATGTGTGTTGTATCTATTATGATTTGAGGTATCTCTCACCCACACACCCCCACATAACATAGGCAATCATCAATACAAGCCCGCAAGACACGCATCATTCCTTTCATGCACCAAGCCTCATACTCGGTAGTAAACTCAACCACCCATTGATCTAGTATATTGCCATAGCTCCAACTCATAGTGTCATTGTCACACAATTATTGGCAATCACTTCCCCCTCAGGGCATAGGTCGGCCATAATTATGGCATTTTTATCATTCACAAAAATATATATTTCATATAAAAGCCTGCACGTTTTACAACACACAAAAGAGACACTAGGTAATCGTAAAGAAAGATTATTTTGGTAAATCAAAAGCAAACACAAATGAAGACCGCAAAGGCTAGTCATAGTCAAAGAGAGACACTACATTTCTGCAGATTAGTTTTGACTAAGACAAGAGTGTTATACCAATATACGGAATGATACTCTATTTTCCATATAGAGAAAGCATTATTAACTACAAGTGCTTACATCCCTTATACAAGACAGGGCTGTCACTACAGACGTCCCTTACCCGTGTTAACAGTGAGACAGAACTAGTCTGTATGATATTCACTGAATCACAAAACCATCTTGTCTGAGTTCACCACACTTTGCTGTTCAACATTATATGACTGACTGCCATGGGAAGCCTCATCTCCCATCTATATAAAACAGAATGATCCCCCCTCCCTTGGGGAGATTAAATTGTTTAATAACACCGTAGGAATGTCCGAAGTAATGGATTCCGTAAAGCAAATATCCGTCTAACCTTTTTAGGTGACATAAACAGATTTCTTGCACATTTATGTTTAGCCTCCCAAGTAAGTTAATTACTTCCTCCTATTGTTTAGGGCATCCCCACTTGACCCCGTATGCCCTTTGCATTCCAAACTCGGCAATCAGGTTCCGTCTTGTCTACAAACTGGGATAGTCTGTTTTGATAGTATTGGAGAATTCTCTTCTCATGAAGTAAAACACAAATGCGTTAGGTGCAGCCTGGTTAAAGAAAATACCGTTCATTATTAGTCTTGACTAACATAATATAGTCGAGCACATTAGCCCAAATTCTTATATCGTCTGGAAAATGTGCTGACGCTAAGTCCCAAGTTTTGTAAGTTTTAATTCTCAATCTTGCAAGTTGCACGTTAGGTAACAAAATGTCACACACCCCTTTCCCCATAACAACATTTAGTAATGTCCGTCTGTGACAAGACCGCCGGGGCTTGGACTGGTTTGCCACGATAGTTACTATCCCCTGCCTTTGCTCCAACCACCTCAATAGCACTCTACATCTACCAGGCCCCACACAAGCCGGGACAGCTTAACCTTCCCTCCCTCACCTAGGGTTCCAAACCCCAAGGGGGCTCGGACCAGACACCAGTCATATCACTGCACAAAGTCATAGCTAAGAGAACAAAAATTTAATTCTGAACTACGTCAACCACAACACAGAGAAGGATGGCTGAAAGCCAGACTAGGAGAACTATGTACAAGATCAAAGACGCAGATGAGTATTCATCATGGAGGCGGACGATAGCTCGTGCGGTTGTCCAGTCGTGGTAGCGACTCACCCAGGCTCCTCCGGTGGACTGGAACTCCAAGGTCTGCTGCCTCTCCAAAGTTCCCTCTTCACCCAGAGAACCAAGCAAGGGCTGATCAAGCGCCGTACCACTGCCTGACGGACACTGCACTGATGAACAAGGATCCTTCCTTGCTGTCGTACTATTTCCCTCGTCACACTCTTGATGAAGTCTGGGCCGACCCTAGAACATTAGCGGTCTCCCACTTGCAGAAACAATACATGTAGCACCGTCTCAAAATACACAAGAGCCAGGTCACTCTTCTATCTCATCAGTGACCCACACACTGATATGTCACTTACATAATAAGCGGTTGCTCCACACGAACACACAATGTCACTGGTAAAGTCTATCAGGTGACTAAACACTTCACCTTAGTTCCATGTCCTTGGACAATAGATCTTCACACAGTATTATGTACCTACCCTGATCCATGGGTAGTAATCACAACCTAGCATACACTGTCAACAGTTCATCACGTTGGCATGAGGTAGCTCCCTACCTTCACAAACATTGTCAACAGTTCATAACGTTGGCATGAGGTAGCTCCCTACCTTAAACATTTCACTCTGGTGTTTCCACCCATGTTGTAATCAATGTCCTAGTTCACTGGACCACATGTTGGCTTCATAAAGGTAACCAATGTAAAAACACTATGTAAGCATCAACTGATACATGGTGTCCCATAACCCAGCCGGGCCAGAAGCATATAACACAGGTCATGGCGACCGGTAACAATGATCACTCTGCACAACTTGACAGGTCACTACCTTGCAATTACCAAGGTTTACACAGAGACTGAATGTCACCAGTGCTTCACTGGCTTGAATCACCAGACGTTTCAGTGTTGGATCCTCTCAGGATCGGATGACACTCGTCGGACTCTTGACGGAGGTCCTAACCTCGACCTACCGACTTATTCAGCACTCAGCTCCCTCCAACATTGATCTCGCAGACTCAGACAACCACTCCCAGTATAGCCTCAATCAACTTCTGGATAGGCACTGGAATGAGTGTGCCCATAGAGCTCATGGTGCAGCTCTTGAATCTTCTTCTGTATAGTAATAACAGATCCTGAAACACGGAGAGGTTGGTGTGAGTACTCAACTACAACAAAGACTACCAGCATCTCCACCCTGTCACCTGCCTCTCAGACATTCCTCATGTCTACCAACATGAGTATGAAATCATCACATCATAGATCTACCTAGTCACTATAATATATAGGCATAATGATGGTAGAAAAAGCAATAGCACACCTGTTCAGTCAAGTAACACTTCTGGGCTACATATAACCCCTAGCACCAGAGTCGACTGTATGACTCTGTCAAGCATCCTTCGCCTGGTGCCAGTCCAATCCGGTTTCATTTCCCATCCTCAATCAACATATACACTTACTTTCCTTTCAGTGTAGGGATTACTGTATCGAGAAGGTGTCCAGCCGGACATCTCCTTCCTGACAGACTCATCAATTCATCAATCCCTTCACCCATGGACTGATGAATTACACACATTAATAACTATATGTCCATAATGAATTATACTCCTGATAATTCATTACTATAGCATTAACTAAGGAGAACTCATGACTTGTTACACTTAAATAGCAAAATCATATCACAGCCATAGTGTCAGGTCTGGGATCCCTGCCCCAGATCCTGAGTTGCCCTTGTATTCACTGACTATCTTTCAGGTCAGTCATCCCTGTGCCGGTCGAGCACAGCTGTGGTGGCCATCCACCACTACACTTTCCCACAGCTACTGTGGGTCTCGTGTACCTTGTCCCGTGACGACTTAAGTCACGTCATCCAATGTAGCAAACCTCCAGACTCCACTATGCCCCTCCCAACTACTACCTCACGGCAGTACTCCAAGTACTCCATGAACCGAGTCAGGGTTCCAGAAGAGTAGAATATTAGAGACAGAAATGGTTAGGTTCAAACCTCGATCTATCTAGACACCTCGGCCTCGAATTACGGAGCGCCGCATCACCCTCGATCGGGTATGTTCATCCATTGCACATGCACGATTGCATTGGGTCGGACCTATTACTGATCGGGTTGGGGGTACCGGCCTACCTCCCGCTGCCTAGACAAACGCAATATGGAACACGCACGGTCATCCTAGCGGACGGACATGACAACAAGCAGTAACAATAGTTTCATGAATATTTCCTATCAACTGTTATCCCACCGATGCAACACCATTCTGCTTACGCGGAATAACACTGCTATCTGCACACAGCAAATACACCACTGCTGATTTCACCTTGATTCCTCGAAACATCACCATCACTGATAGAACAATTACGTTACCATTCTAATGGCACGAAGCACATTACACATCTCTAATAATAAGCTCTACCTTATCATTTACAGCGTCTAGCATGTTGATGTCATGACGGACAAACTGTCGCCTTGCCTGCTTAATGAATAAACCAAACCCGTAACTGCTACACACTGTAACGCACATCGTTCGGCCTATGTTATTTACACACCACTCGCGGTGGAATACGGCTTGTTCCGTCAGGTAACCCATTACATTGCTGATCGATAAAGCCTACTTAAAAATGCAACCGCCAACTGTAATGGATAACTCTACGCGACAACTCAATTTTGCGATGGCAATTCATTCATTCCGGGAACTCAGCACGGCATTACGACAACAATTAAATCATAGAATTAGTACTCAACTAACCTGTGATTGAAGAATCACAACCTTGACTGTAGATGTCCGCACTGGCCGCGACTATTGACATCAAAATTATATCAGCCTGCTGGCCATGATCTCTCCACGCTGAGGTCTGGTGGGCGACTGACTCCGACAACGTCAGTCCGCCTTCCACTCGCCTACACGGGCTGCGTGACTTTCATGATTCATGAAGAAAACCAGAGTCACGATGGATTCCTCCAACCCGTGCTGCACAACGCACTCGTGAACTTAGAGATCAAAACCACGTACGCACTTGGGGGAACATTCTAGATTCTTCTATAAATAACTAGAATAGCTCCGGCCCCGCACTACTTTTCTAGGGAACTCCCCTATTAATTGACATTCAATTAAAGGGAGACCAACGCATGGCACTCCCTTCAAAGGGCTATTATGCAGAGATCTTACGATATTTATCCGTTTCGTCACATAGGCCCCCACTTAAGATGGTCGACCCGGTCGAACTCACTAGACAAAGATCGGTCTGAACTCTGAACCTCTACTCTATCAAGATTGGATTTCCAGGAAAAGACGTTCCATAACGTTCACTTTCCCTGGGGAGATTTACCAGAATGGTATGGATGCTGGATCACCAACCACCGCCTCCAACATACGTTATCTCCAGCGATTAGGCCCGAAACGTAACGGCCTGGTGATTGGCTTACAGGATCGGTCTACACTGGACTGTTCCGCATCCACCTGTTGTAGGCCATCGGTTACTTTACTGAAGGTTCGTTCGTCCCTTCTGACAATAGGATATTTCCTATCCCGACTAGGCATCACCTTCGTGGACTGTTCGCGGATGTCGACCGAAATGAATGGTCGCTTACTCCAGGTTCGTCTGGAGTACCCTTGCTCCTGCCTTCTCTCCCGCGAGTAAGGACAGTGAGCCTGTCGGCGTATCGAGTCACCCGACGATCCCGTCGTGCCAGATGTGACATCGCCTGTCCGACCTCGATTCCCAGTGTGCTTAACACCATGGGCCTCTTCCCGACGGAGCCCGTTCGCCCTATCTACGGTTGAACGCTCAGGAGACCGCAGACCCTCCCCACAGGATGTACTGCGTAGGACTGAGTCTTCCTCGCCCTCGTCTGGACCCAGAACCGAATCTAGCGCGATGGTAGTCGCACTATCTTGTGGAGAAACTACCTCGGACCTCTCCAAATTCTGAAGGAGAGTACAATGGAACTTACGCAATTCCCCGCGGACCTTCACCTCATACGTGGATCGGGACATTATCCGCTCCACAGGAAAAGGGCCCTGCCATCCGAGTTCGAATTCCGCCCCCTCGATTGGGAGAAGCGCGAGAACCCTATCTCCAATCTGCAGCGATAAACCGTTTTTGGTCTTGTGCTTTGGTGCTGCCAGACAACACGTTGGGCACGACCGGATATATCTCCGCACGTCGCCTGTCATTCCAGGCCAGTGGTAGTGGCTGGAAAGACACTGGACTGTTGTCCCCACATCCTTATGTCCGGTTAAGGATAAGGTATGCACTCTATGTATCAAGCGGGATCTGTAGTCAGTAGGGACTACCATCTGACCGTACTGGCTATCCCCTTGCCCGGCTCTACGATAAAGCAACCGGTTTTCTACATAGAACTGACCCGGAGTTGGCGGGACAGGACTTTGGGACACCTCCAGTAAGTAAGGACGCAAAGTCTGGTCCCTACTTTGAGCACTGCTCACTAACCTCGCAAGAGAATGGTCTATTTTCTTACCACGCTGCCTTTCTCCATCCTTAGCCCTGGCCTGTCTAGCGCTCACTAGACAATGTTCCCTGGGGTCCCCCAGGAATACATGCGGACGACCGAGGATCAAAGGGTAAATAGGATCAGGCAGCACAGCCGCCTGGATGCTACCCGTAACGTACCTGCACCGAATGTCAATCCGAGCAATCGGCAAGTCCATAGCTACGGAGCTCCTCATGGCCAGCTGAAATTCTCTTGTCTCGCCGGTGAGCTGCCCTGGGCTCACAAGGTGGGATGAGATTACAGCTTCAAACTGCAATCCTGTATCGTATAGACATTCCACCTGCTTCCCATTCACCTCTATCGTTTCGATCACAGGTGATTTCTCAGACTTTGGTTTCTCCCGACCCTTAGGTGTGGTCTCGCTAGGTCTACCTCTAGTAGAGGCGAGACACGCAAAGTGCAAGTCCTTTGGCTTCCTCAGACAATCTACAGTATTATGGGAAGGAGACTTACAGTGCTTACACCACCTCTTACTCCACTTCCGTTTTGGGGAGGCGGGAGGGCTTTGCTTATCGGGTTTCTTACCAGAGTCTTTTACCACAGGATCTGCTACATTGGATGATTCTTTGGGACCTTTGGTCTTGGGCTTCTGATCAAGCCCCTTCTGCCTTTTCTGTGAATCAGTCTGACTGGAATCCCCAGTCTCACCATAGACTTCCACATACCTTTCAGCTAACTTATTTACTATGTCTAGCCTTTCCGCCCCATTTTCCCCTAAGAAATTCCTTAAAGGCTTGGACATCTGCATTTTCATTTGATCCACCACCTGCATTTTCATTTGATCCACCACCATCAACTCTCTCAGACTCTCATAATCCTCTTTGAAATTGGCCAACGCCATCCACTTCAACAGGTATGAGTTCAACCTCACACTATAGGCCGAGAACATCTCACCTGGTTCTCTCTTGGAAGTTCTGAACCTCCGCCTGTAAGCATGGGCTGTCATTTCGAATCTTTTCAAAAGAGCCGATTTCAGGGTTGGATAATCATTTTCCATCCCTGGGGGAAGACGCGCATACACTTTGTACGCGGTGCCACGGAGTCCTTGTGAAAGCTTAAGATTCCAACGCTCAGGCTCTAAACCCATAGCTTTACACATTGCCTCGAACTTCTCTAAGAATTGATCTATCTTCTCTTGGTCCGGTTCAAATGGTGGAAACGGCCATTTCATAGCATGGTAAGCTGGTCTGCTGGCTACTGATGAGCTAGGTAAAGCTACTCCACCTACTGCTCCCTCAGACTCACCAACCGATTTAGCCTCTACCTCAAGTTGCTTCATACGGAACTCATGTTCCATTTCCAACTTCCTAGCATCTAATTTCTTAGACTCTAGGTCAGCTGCCAGTTTTTGTGCCTGTTGGTCTGCCACCAACTTTTGCTCTTCAAGTGCTACCTTTCGAGCTTCAAGCTCAATTTCTGACTTTCTTCGCTCACTCTCTTCTGCTCTGAAGTTTCTCTCTACTTCCAGTACATAGGCTTTAAATTCCTCACCTTCCAATCCCATCTCAGTTGCAGATGCCCGCACCTTAGCTAAATCTAAAGTACGAGTAGCCATGCTTAGTGTAACTTAGTATCAGTATAGATATGCAATACCCAATCACAATGCTAACTGGACTCCAACCAACACTGTAACTATGTATCTATACTAACTTAACTAAATGTCTGTCCACGTCGAAGAGAAAGGTTTCAGTAGCCCTACTCGTCAAGTAGACAATAGGTATAGGACAGATGACACTATAACCTATTCCTACGAGATGTCAGAACAAAGAGAAGATCCCGGACGAGCCCCCACTCTATCTTGTGACAAGACCGCCGGGGCTTGGACTGGTTTGCCACGATAGTTACTATCCCCTGCCTTTGCTCCAACCACCTCAATAGCACTCTACATCTACCAGGCCCCACACAAGCCGGGACAGCTTAACCTTCCCTCCCTCACCTAGGGTTCCAAACCCCAAGGGGGCTCGGACCAGACACCAGTCATATCACTGCACAAAGTCATAGCTAAGAGAACAAAAATTTAATTCTGAACTACGTCAACCACAACACAGAGAAGGATGGCTGAAAGCCAGACTAGGAGAACTATGTACAAGATCAAAGACGCAGATGAGTATTCATCATGGAGGCGGACGATAGCTCGTGCGGTTGTCCAGTCGTGGTAGCGACTCACCCAGGCTCCTCCGGTGGACTGGAACTCCAAGGTCTGCTGCCTCTCCAAAGTTCCCTCTTCACCCAGAGAACCAAGCAAGGGCTGATCAAGCGCCGTACCACTGCCTGACGGACACTGCACTGATGAACAAGGATCCTTCCTTGCTGTCGTACTATTTCCCTCGTCACACTCTTGATGAAGTCTGGGCCGACCCTAGAACATTAGCGGTCTCCCACTTGCAGAAACAATACATGTAGCACCGTCTCAAAATACACAAGAGCCAGGTCACTCTTCTATCTCATCAGTGACCCACACACTGATATGTCACTTACATAATAAGCGGTTGCTCCACACGAACACACAATGTCACTGGTAAAGTCTATCAGGTGACTAAACACTTCACCTTAGTTCCATGTCCTTGGACAATAGATCTTCACACAGTATTATGTACCTACCCTGATCCATGGGTAGTAATCACAACCTAGCATACACTGTCAACAGTTCATCACGTTGGCATGAGGTAGCTCCCTACCTTCACAAACATTGTCAACAGTTCATAACGTTGGCATGAGGTAGCTCCCTACCTTAAACATTTCACTCTGGTGTTTCCACCCATGTTGTAATCAATGTCCTAGTTCACTGGACCACATGTTGGCTTCATAAAGGTAACCAATGTAAAAACACTATGTAAGCATCAACTGATACATGGTGTCCCATAACCCAGCCGGGCCAGAAGCATATAACACAGGTCATGGCGACCGGTAACAATGATCACTCTGCACAACTTGACAGGTCACTACCTTGCAATTACCAAGGTTTACACAGAGACTGAATGTCACCAGTGCTTCACTGGCTTGAATCACCAGACGTTTCAGTGTTGGATCCTCTCAGGATCGGATGACACTCGTCGGACTCTTGACGGAGGTCCTAACCTCGACCTACCGACTTATTCAGCACTCAGCTCCCTCCAACATTGATCTCGCAGACTCAGACAACCACTCCCAGTATAGCCTCAATCAACTTCTGGATAGGCACTGGAATGAGTGTGCCCATAGAGCTCATGGTGCAGCTCTTGAATCTTCTTCTGTATAGTAATAACAGATCCTGAAACACGGAGAGGTTGGTGTGAGTACTCAACTACAACAAAGACTACCAGCATCTCCACCCTGTCACCTGCCTCTCAGACATTCCTCATGTCTACCAACATGAGTATGAAATCATCACATCATAGATCTACCTAGTCACTATAATATATAGGCATAATGATGGTAGAAAAAGCAATAGCACACCTGTTCAGTCAAGTAACACTTCTGGGCTACATATAACCCCTAGCACCAGAGTCGACTGTATGACTGTCAAGCATCCTTCGCCTGGTGCCAGTCCAATCCGGTTTCATTTCCCATCCTCAATCAACATATACACTTACTTTCCTTTCAGTGTAGGGATTACTGTATCGAGAAGGTGTCCAGCCGGACATCTCCTTCCTGACAGACTCATCAATTCATCAATCCCTTCACCCATGGACTGATGAATTACACACATTAATAACTATATGTCCATAATGAATTATACTCCTGATAATTCATTACTATAGCATTAACTAAGGAGAACTCATGACTTGTTACACTTAAATAGCAAAATCATATCACAGCCATAGTGTCAGGTCTGGGATCCCTGCCCCAGATCCTGAGTTGCCCTTGCATTCACTGACTATCTTTCAGGTCAGTCATCCCTGTGCCGGTCGAGCACAGCTGTGGTGGCCATCCACCACTACACTTTCCCACAGCTACTGTGGGTCTCGTGTACCTTGTCCCGTGACGACTTAAGTCACGTCATCCAATGTAGCAAACCTCCAGACTCCACTATGCCCCTCCCAACTACTACCTCACGGCAGTACTCCAAGTACTCCATGAACCGAGTCAGGGTTCCAGAAGAGTAGAATATTAGAGACAGAAATGGTTAGGTTCAAACCTCGATCTATCTAGACACCTCGGCCTCGAATTACGGAGCGCCGCATCACCCTCGATCGGGTATGTTCATCCATTGCACATGCACGATTGCATTGGGTCGGACCTATTACTGATCGGGTTGGGGGTACCGGCCTACCTCCCGCTGCCTAGACAAACGCAATATGGAACACGCACGGTCATCCTAGCGGACGGACATGACAACAAGCAGTAACAATAGTTTCATGAATATTTCCTATCAACTGTTATCCCACCGATGCAACACCATTCTGCTTACGCGGAATAACACTGCTATCTGCACACAGCAAATACACCACTGCTGATTTCACCTTGATTCCTCGAAACATCACCATCACTGATAGAACAATTACGTTACCATTCTAATGGCACGAAGCACATTACACATCTCTAATAATAAGCTCTACCTTATCATTTACAGCGTCTAGCATGTTGATGTCATGACGGACAAACTGTCGCCTTGCCTGCTTAATGAATAAACCAAACCCGTAACTGCTACACACTGTAACGCACATCGTTCGGCCTATGTTATTTACACACCACTCGCGGTGGAATACGGCTTGTTCCGTCAGGTAACCCATTACATTGCTGATCGATAAAGCCTACTTAAAAATGCAACCGCCAACTGTAATGGATAACTCTACGCGACAACTCAATTTTGCGATGGCAATTCATTCATTCCGGGAACTCAGCACGGCATTACGACAACAATTAAATCATAGAATTAGTACTCAACTAACCTGTGATTGAAGAATCACAACCTTGACTGTAGATGTCCGCACTGGCCGCGACTATTGACATCAAAATTATATCAGCCTGCTGGCCATGATCTCTCCACGCTGAGGTCTGGTGGGCGACTGACTCCGACAACGTCAGTCCGCCTTCCACTCGCCTACACGGGCTGCGTGACTTTCATGATTCATGAAGAAAACCAGAGTCACGATGGATTCCTCCAACCCGTGCTGCACAACGCACTCGTGAACTTAGAGATCAAAACCACGTACGCACTTGGGGGAACATTCTAGATTCTTCTATAAATAACTAGAATAGCTCCGGCCCCGCACTACTTTTCTAGGGAACTCCCCTATTAATTGACATTCAATTAAAGGGAGACCAACGCATGGCACTCCCTTCAAAGGGCTATTATGCAGAGATCTTACGATATTTATCCGTTTCGTCACACCGTCTCTCTGTCGTAAGCCAGCTGTCCTGCCTCTGCTGCTGTCACCTGTAAAATGTTTATAACACTCACTCTGTACACATCTACGATGTAACTTTTGTCTTTTACCACTGCGCACCTCTCCATAATCTTATTGTTCGAAACATTCGTGTCTTTTTAGATGCCCACAATGTTTCATGTTCCACAATTTCATTTTTATTAATAATAAATCTGTGTCGCTACTGAGTTCTTGTTGGATATTTACGTTTTTTCTATTTTCTGTAAATAGGGAGAGATTGGAAGCAACAGAGATGTGGTTCCTGAGACTAATATTGCGAATTCCTTGGACTGCCAAAGTAACTAACAACGAATACCTGAAAGAGGCTAATGAAACTAGAACATTATATACAACAATAAGAAAGAGGCAAACAACTGTTCTGGTCATGTGATGAGAAGAGAGGCATTGGAGAACATAGTGACAACTGGAAAGATCGAGGGGAAGAGAGGCAGAGGAAGACCAAGAGAAATGATGTGGGATGGATTGCCACAGTGGCATGGAGGAATATCAACGGTAGAGTTGATCCAGAAAACCAAAGACTGAGATCTGTGGGAGTCATGAACGCCTACGCCAGTCGGTATGGCACTTGATGATGATGATTATGATAAATGAGTGTTTATTACTTTTCTGTAACACTTATATTCAGTGGCGTATACGTGAGTTTCAGCTTTATTACATATCTAAGTTAACACCCGTTGGTTGCCACTGGATAATAATGCCCGCGTTTAGTATCCTGGCTGTTATTATTGTATCTTATATCTGTCTCAGTTCATAAATGTGTTAACTGCCTTTTTATTTTACTGAGTCATGTTTGTTCTTCTTTTAATTTCAGTCATGAGCCTTCAGCAATAAACATTGTTATTTATAACTGGTTATTTTCTGTAATTTCACCAAATTGATAAAAAAAAAATGTCTCTTGAAATATGTGGTTTATTAGTTTTCATTAATTTTGTTGTTTACTGCACTCAGACATAAATTTTGTTGTTCACTTTACTCTTGTGCTGATTTCTTTAATTTCAAAATTCGTGTCAAATGCTTTTAAACCTGAATTCGTCTTGCCGTCTGACTCGGATTTCTCAAGTTGTGACTTTGCTAGAGCAAACAAGGTCATGCAATGAAGTTGATCTTATTGTCCTGAACCTTTCTTTCCTTCAATAACTGTTGTATTATGATATAGTAGTCTCACTGAGCATTGAAGAGACAGCCAAGTTCCATTGTGGCTCAGTTAATCATTGTTTTTGTATATAATTTTCTCACTAATCGAGCACTGAACATAAGCTGACTTCTACTGTGGTTCAGTAATACATGTTTTGTTGTATAGGTTTCTCATAAACCCAGAGCTGAAATGACAGTTAACTTTCAAGTAACTGAAAAAAAAAACTAACTTTCGAGTCACTGAAATGACAAATAACTTTCAGTGTGTCTCATTAATCAATGTTCTGTTCTATATTTTTGTCACTAATAAAGCTCTGAAAAGCAGATAATTTCCATTGTGGCTCAATAATCGATGTTTTGCTTTATAATTTTCTCAGAAACCAAGCACTGAAAAGATAGCTAAGTTCCACTGTGGCCTAGTCATAAAAAAATAAAAAAAAAACACCCACCCACACACTGAAGAGCACACACTCTAAATAACACGTTAAAAATACAACTATTTTAGAGATAATATTCATACCCTAATATTAAAAAAGGTACAATAAAAAGAAAGGGACAATTCTCAACGAAAAACGAAAATATGGAAATAGCCAACCCAACAAGAATCCAGATAAATTTTACTCCCTTTCTCTGTCATCCCAGCTCAAAATGGTTGCAAATACAGCTATTTGCCGCAAGCGGTTGATGATGACATAATTATTCTTCAAAAAAAAAAATGTGTCGGCACCACTTTGAAAACGATTGCAAACATTGTCAAACATGTTTATACCTTTCGCAATATTGTTGGAGATAAAGCGATTTTAGTGAAACGACATTCAATAAACACTCAGTACAAATTGCAGATTATCAAACATAATGATATTAAGGAGTTCTAAAATAGAATACTTTGCCAGGTAAGTTAGATAAGAGAACTAAAATCAATATTCTTGGATGTAATCTATTTTGTTTGCAAATATAGGCAGACAGACCGACAAACAGGCACATTCGCAAGAGCCCTATGATATATTGATGGAGAGAAACAGAAATGCAGACTGACTCATTGACTGAGTAACAGGATGTTAGGTAAGTTGGCTGTGAGTCTGGTCTTTAGGTTGGTAGGTAATTAGGTAGGTGGTTAGAAGGTTGATTAGTTGATTCTTTGTAGGTAGATTGGTCGGTTGGTCATTTGATATGTGGGGTGGTTGATAAATAAACTACTTGGTAGGTGTGTGAGTAGTTAGGTGTACGTGTGCATGCATGGATGGATGGGTTTGTGTTTAGTGCCCAAACGTTTCTATGTAAGTTGGGTGGCTTTGTGTTTGGTGCTCACATGTGCCTGTGTAGGTTAGAAGGGATTGTGTTTGGTGCTCACATGTGCCTATGTAGGTTAGAAGGGATTGTGTTTAGTGCTAACACGTGTCTATGTAAGTTGGAAGTATTTGTGTTTGTGCTTACAAGTGTCTATATAGGCTGGAAGTATTTCTGTTTGTGCTTACTCGTGTGTCTATGTAGGTTAGAAAGGATTGTGGTTAGTTCTCACACGTGTCTATGTAGGTTAGAAGGGATTGTGTTTAGTGTTCACACGTGTCTATGTAGGTTAGAAGGGATTGAGTTTAGAGTTCACACATGTTTATGTAGGTTGGAAGACGCTTAAAAAAGTCGCTTAAAAGTCGACGGGTCGACTTCATTGCACCGGGTTTTATCCCATATGGCTCGTTCTCTTTCCGCAGCACGGAAAGCGTCGCACAAAGCACGAACTCCGTAGCTTTTAGCGACGACCCACAGGAGTCTCCGAAACATTTAACTCGTAAACCGAAGGACGCGGCCCGGAATCGAACCCACAACCTTCGGAGCACGAGTCAAACGGCTTGACCACTTCGCCACAGAGACTCCCTTCGTTGGGAGGTTGGAAGTGTTTGTGTTTAGTGCTTACACATATCTATGAAGGTTAGAAGGGATTGCGTTTAGTACTCACACATGTCTGTAACTTATAAGGGATTGTGTTCTGTGCTCACACGTGTCTATGTAATTTAGAAGAGATTGTGTTTAGTACTCATAAGTATCTACTGAGGTTAGAAGGTATTGTGTTTAGCGCTCACATGTATGTGTAGGTTAGAAGGGATAGTGTTTAGTGTTCACACGTGTCCATGTAGGTTGGCAGTTTTTGTGTTTAGTACTCACACGAGTCGACGTAGGTTAGAAGGGAGTGTGATTGGTGCTCACACGGTTGGAAGTGTTTGTGTTTAGTACTCATACGAGTGATGTAGGTTAGAAAGAGATTGTGTTTAGCGCTCACACATGTCTAGGTAGGTTATAAGGGATTGCGTTTGGTGCTAAGACGTGCCTTTGTAGGTTAGAAGGGGTTGTGTTTAGTATCTATAGACTATCACTACAAATCCAGACAAAAGTGAGAGGAATATTTGTCAAGGAAGAACAGAACAGTGTACAGCTCAGTACAGTCACTGTCAGTTTCTTTGATGAAGAATACCCACAGGATCTCTAGTTCCGAGTCTACACAGATGGGCCAGCACAAAATGCTGTTCGAAATGGAGGAGCGAGAGTGTACATAGAATACCCAAATAATACTAGAGACACAGCCAGAGTACCGACAGGAAAGTACTGCCATAACTATGATGCTGACATTGAGGCAATCAAGATAGCAACAGAGAAATTACTAAATTCCAGCCACGGTGCACAACCTGTGGTGATATTGACAGATGCAAAATCAGTACTCGAAGCGCTTATGCCTGGGAAATTGCCAGTACTAAGGACACTACTTTCTGAACTTAGCAGTCAGCATAAGGCATAAGGTCGCCATACAGTGGATACCATCCCACTGTGGAATACCTGGAAACGACAGAGCTGATCGATTGGCTAAGAAAGGAGCAAAACAATAACAGCCTGATGTGCCCGTTACATACCGCCGAAAGAAAAGAATGATAAAATCAGTCAGAAAGCTACCAAAATCTGCTCAAGACGACTACCACATTATGGACAGACCAGAACAAGTCATTATTCAGCGCCTCAGAACAGGACACAATAGATTACGCAACCACATGTATAGACAATTCAAGATTGGTGACTCAGCCATGTGCACATGTGGACTGGCGTCGGAGACAGCAGAGCACATACTCCAGGACTTTATTACATAACTTTTAAAAACAAATTACATACAAATTACTACATATCTCGGCAAACCATCTGGCCTAGAGAGACGACATTGGAAGATAAACTATGGACCGCTGAGTGAACTAAAAAAGACAGTTAAATTCATACAAGAGACAACAAGAGACGACATTTCAAGCGAACGGAAGAAGAACTCTGCCCTTTCTCCAAGATGTAACTCTCTTATGCATTCATTCAATCTCTTAATACCATTCGTGTCTTTGATTTTAAACATCCCGCGTTTAATCTTATTTTTTTTTCTGTCCGTCAAATTGATTTGTCTGGTTTTTTAAAGTGTTTAATAGAATTTAATTCAATTCTCTTGCTCTTCTCGTTTAAGCCGTTTTCTTTTGCCTGTATGCATTTGTCTCTTGGGAGCCGCGACAAGGCAGTGGCTAGAACTCTAATCTGGCGAACCGGTAGTCACATGTGCGAATCCCTAACAAGGTGTATGTTTAAAAACTGAACTGGGCTGCCATGTCGACCCAGCTCAAAAGGGAGTATTACATTAATGTCGCTGGAAGTAAAGGCGGCCGATGTGATAGTGACTATATCACCCATTGAGTGCCGTGTGGTGTATGAATCTATGGGAGTGGCACGATGTACCCAACTTTTCTCATGATGTATAAATTGACTCATTACTTCACTGTTTTATTTGTATCTTATTTATTTATATTCCTTGTTTCTGAATATACCTGTTTACTATTTATATGTGTTGGTTTGCCTGTGATTTTTTACCAAGATATCCTAACTGAAACGCTCCAATAACCACTAATTGATTTAGCTGTTTTCTCGTCAAGACATCAACAGCAGCTGACAAATTATGGTGTTGAATGCAATGTCCTGTAAAGGATATGCGAAAAAAAAATTAGTCCTACTTTTTTCATGTTTATCACTTCCTATTTAGTGTGTTTGTCAGTTATTATTTTACCAGCGGGTAAGGCTACTGTGGAGGGCAGGACCAGCCATGGACCAGGCTGATATACTGAATGCTCTACGAGAAGTAAGACTTTTGCGAGAACCAAGTGAGGACTGAATCTACAATCATGGTCAGACAAGAATACTATGCACGAAGCCAAAGAATAATAAACTAACACAGAACTGGTTTCGCGAGCCGCTACACGCTGTGGGATTTACTTTGGAGGAATCCGAGCACTTATAGACTGAATGGTTCGATGTGCAATGAGGATGATCTGTCGACTAACTAACTAACTAACTAACTAACTAACTGACTGACTGACTGACTGACTGACTGACCGACTGACTGACTGACTGATTGACAGACTGATTGACAGACTGATTGACAGACTGATTGACAGACTGACTGACTGAATGACTAACTGACTGACTGACTGACTAACTATTTTACCAGATTCCGTCCACCCCTCACTTTCACTCCTAGGATATTAACTTCTATCACCTCCTTATCTTCTACTGTCGTACCAAACTTTCGTATGTCTGCCAGTGTCCCGACATTACAAGCATCTATTCTAATTGTGTTGTTTTTATGTTAGGCCACCATTGCGTGTTCGGTCCGCGTCGAGGCGTATTCGAATGTATAAAAAAATGTCAATGGTTCCAGGTATACCAAACCGAAACCGGGTGCTATGAAATCTTTTAGGGAGTAAAGGCGGCCGGTGTATTGCTGACAATATCACCCAGGGAGTCCCGATAAGTCTATGCAAAATATGGGTCCAGAACCACATGCCCAATGTACTTTAAGGCGTGTAAATGGGTCGATGACTTTCTTACATATCAGTAGTATCAGCCTGGTATCATCTGTCACTTGTGGTAGTCCTTACCGTCTGAGGATGACATCAGGTAGCCATCAATTCGCAGTCTGACTCTGATCTGCTTTGATTCATAAAATATTTGGGGTACTAATGAGGTGGCTTTCCTTTGCATTTCATATGCACCCTTGGGCAGGACGTAGTTACCTTTGCATTCGATAGCAATTTCCTATTGTCGGAACAACTGAGTGCTCAGTTATGCAGGTGCCCAGAATACCGGCAGATACTCAAATCAAGAGCTTCGTTTGTCACCCAGCTGTGCGCTAGCCGTCCTCCATTACTTAATCCCAATGACCTATCCCGCTCTCTGAGGCAGATTGAATATACGGTGCTCCCCCCATATTTATATAGTCCAAACGGCACTTGCTTGGCCATATGGTCAATATCACCCCGGCCGTCAAATTAGGCAAAATATATGGCTCATAATCGATTCAAGTATTTCTACGTGTCACGTCTGCTAATCTGTGTTATGGCTTGTGCTGCAATTATCAGTTATTTATGAGTAGGAGTCGGGGTATTTCAAATTACTTTTCGCAATCATAACTGGGTATTTATGCTCAAAATTAGGCTTGTGGAAAAGCAATTCTAAAGCGCATAAGCAAATAGTAAATCTACTTTCTCAAAACCAACAATGGGGACGGAGCGCTTATGGGAATGTCCCGAATGCTATGATGTCGGTTCCTAAATCAATCAATCAATCAATCAATCAATCAATCAATCAATCTCAAAACCAACATTTAACATACTTTTTTCAAAATGTAGCTAATTCAGTTCCAAACAAAAAGTAGGTTTGGACCAATCATGGTGCACAACCAAATGAACAAGTATTGTAATGTACATTTCCGTTCACTGAACATTGAAATTGTGGAGGAAACCACGAAACAAAATAATTAACACGATGGCCCTAGTATGGTTGGTACATCATCCTTCTGTCCAAATGAGAGGTCTTATATGGCGATATATTATCCTACTGCACTGAATCAGTTAACATTTTAATCTACTTTCTCAAAACTGAACATTTCATCTACTTTCCCAAACTTACATTTAATCTACTTCCCCAAACTTAACATTTAATCTACTTTCCTAAACTTAACATTTAATCTACTTTCTCAACATGTAATCTAGTTTCTCAGAACCTAATATTTAGTGTACTTACCAAAATATCCAAAATTTAATCGATTTTCCTAAAATTCAGCAATCTTTTTTCTTAAAACGCCACAATGAAATAATTTTTTAAAAACACCACTCAAATTCCCTTGCCAGAATTCTCTGTTTTCTATTTACTTCTTAGCAGCTTTAAGTTGGATATATTTATATATTTATTTAATACCGAATTTTAACTCTTCCAACTATGTTTCTTGGCCTTGATCTTTGCTAATGTGATATGTGTTGGTGTCTAATGATTCTTTTTCAACAATATTAGATCATTGTAAATTCTGCCAATTGTTGAAAATTTCTTTATATCCCCTCTTTGTGCACTTTCCGTGTACTTTGGGAACAGTTTGAGCCTAGCTATGTTTCTGAATTAGTGTAGTCGATACGGAGCTTTGCTGATATTGTCATGAGCGCGATAGAAGGAGGGTTCGATGGCTGCGTTCGTCGTCCGCCACCAGAGGAAAAGACTGGCAACCGATTCATCCTTGCATGCAGGCCTAAAAAATGCGGTGACCCTATTACAGCATGGACTCATAACGGGTTCCTTCGGCACATTTTTACCGAACTCGTTAGCGAAGTTGATAGTGAACTTTGCTGCTAATGTCATGAGCACGGCCTGGGCTCATCCCCTGAGACAGGGAGGGAAAGACTGGCCACCTATTCCCCTGTGCATACAAAATGTCATGGCACTGTCACGTCACAGACCCCATGGCTGGAAACTGCTTGGGGACAAATTTTAGCTATTCCTGATCTAGTTTGCTTGCTCCGTGGCCAAGGTGTTACGGACGCAGTTCGTAATCCCGCATACCGCGTTCGAAACACAGCTGCGGGTGCTTAGGAAGCAGACCGCCTTGCGTTGGTTTCCCATACAAAGGTATGAGTGCCGGTCGTTCTGAAGGCAATGGCAAACTACTGAACGTAAACTTATCAAGAAATCACGAACAGCCCAAAATGGTGGGGTTGGCTGCGACGTCCTGTAAAGGAGATGCAAGTAACTTTTTAATTGATCCTGTTTAGCAGGAGGATCATCATCACTTTCATGTTTTGATCTCTTGTAGTTGTCTGTGGTTGATGTTCATATTTACTCGTCTTGTATCTTGGTGATTGTTGTTGTAATATCCTCCCTGATTATCGCCATGTATATTTATAGAAGAGGTCGGCGTGGATGAACATGTAAGAGCACTGGCTCTTACACTGACGACGCGCTGATGGCGGGGATTGGTTTCATTCTATAAACCGGTCATTTGGACTTAAACGTGGACTTCTCGTTCAGAAAGCAATGTCAAACCCCCGAATTTCCTAGAAAATTAACCTGGACATACAACTAACTCATTTGAATATGTATAGTAGGGAACATTAAAGATATCCGAGCGCGTTGTGTAGTTGTTAGTAAGAAAGTAATGCATACTTCTCCTATGCTTCTCCGAGTGTGTGCCATATTGTAGTACAGTCAAACCTCCGTTTTCGTCGATAATGCGTCTGAAAACAATCGGCGAAATCCGAAACCGACGAAAACCGAGACGATTATTTCCATATGACTCAATATAAATTCAATTAATTCGCTCTAGACACTCGAAAATGCATACCAAAAACATATTTTATAGATAATAAATATAGTGTTTAATGCTATTTTTCAGCTCTAGACATGTCCGAACTCGATCCTTCGCCGTGCCTAGTAACACTATGTTTGCCAGTGTGCCGCTGGAATTTTTCAAACCACCCTCTGCTGGCCTTTAAAGCAAAGTACACTAGCACACGTCTCAAGCATTTTCTTAATTTTCCAAAACAGAATCGCCATCTGACTGGTTTTCATTTATCCAAATTAATAATAACTGTTGGACATCTTCAATTGTTTGCAATCTCTATTACATTAGCACATTCACGCCTTTCGTTACATTAGCCTCCTTTATTGCTTCCTTTTTTTGCCACAATGAAACTTATCGTGGATGGCGACTTCTCGTACATGCGGCCGATGTGAGCAATCTTAATGCCGCTCTCGTATTTTTTTCCAATGATTTTCTTCTTTAACTTAGTCGGGTTCCTGGCCTACTTCTTCGAAGGGCTGCTGGCTCTGGAAATGTTCTTTGGTCCCATGATGGAGTTAACAGGAAAGGGTTAACTTACTAGCAAGTGATGCTCACACAACGATAAATAACGCAAAACTGAGCAGAAGAACGCGCAAGTTCCTTTGTTTTCACAAAATTATTAGCGAGGTCCCGTGGGTACGCCGACAAAATCCGAGGCATCCGACGAAAACAGAGACAAATGTTTCGAGAGAAAAAATCGACGAAAACCGAAATCGACGAAAACCGAAAGCAACGAAAACCGATTTTACTTTACTTAAAATATTGTGTTGTCTTTTGTGTCTTTGGTACTGGGTGCTGGTGGTTTTTGTTGATAGTTATTGTTGAATATAGTTCCATTCCTTTTGGTTTCACTACTATCCGAGATATTGGTATTCTTTTTCTGGTAAGATGTCTCGTTAGTTTGGCAATTATTAGTTGTGGGCTTTCGTTCCGCATTGGCTCTCAAATGTCAGCGTTGTTGAAAATATGTTGACAGCTTCATTTGTTCTAGACTTCTGGTTTCCTATTGCAAGCAAACTGCTATGTTTCTTATCATCTGTTGTTTCGGATTGAGGTGACACCATCTTGCTGTTCTACATCCCACACACCTCACCTGTTTGGGAGTATTTACATAGCCATATTTGTTGGTTGCGGTACCAGCTCTGTCTTTTTCTGTCTGTGTATGTACATGTACATATCGGCATGAGTGTCTTTTTGTCTGTGCATATATAGCTATCGGCATGAGTTCTTTTTGTCTGTGTATATACTTACAGGAATGAATATCTTTCTGTATATGTACATATCGGTATGGCTGTCTGTCTGTCAATCTAATCACCGACTTATCCGTGTAAATTGGTTCACATACTTGTCCGTCCGTCCGCCCATTCGTCAGTCCACCCATCCGTCCGTTCGTCCGTCCGCCCATTTGTGAGATCTCGAATTACACTCTTGATTTTGAAATACCGTTTGGATAAATACAAGAACGGTTGTGTGTGTGTGTGTGTGTGTGTGTGTGCGCGCGCGTGCGTGCGTGCGTGCGTACGTGTGTGTGTAAGTAAAGACGTTCTTATCCAATAAAGGCGAGTGTCTGTGAGCATATGTGGGTTTGTGTGTGTGGAAAAATAAAACCTCACATGATCTTGAACAACGCAACAATGAACGTTTGAAGTACATGCACAAGGAAAGGTCCATTCGTGCCTGTGTTGCGGCCGCCACAACGATTTCAGGCCATAAATCATTTTTGTCGAACCGACGACAAAGGCGGCTAATGAAGGTTGTATTTGGAATTAGACAAGAAAGATGATGCAAATTGAATATAAATATCTTAACGGGCCATCCGTGGTATTATTGAAGTCTTTTGCTGGATTTGATGTGTTGTAAAGTTCAGTAAATAAAGGTCCCATTTACACGTCTCAGGGGGAGATCAGCAGAACCGAATAGATAAGACCGCTCTTTGTTAAACATCCGGTATGTTCATTTCAAGGTAGCAGGTTCAATCCCTGCACCGGTCAGTTGCACTAAAATGTTGACTTCTCGTCTTTGACGTAAATCACAAGTACCTCAGAAGTCGGAGGGGTTGGCCTGATGGCGAGGGACACTGGTAATAGGGAAGGCTAATCCAGAAGAAAAAATCAGTCATGTGCGCTAGAGGTAATTGCACGTGTAATGACTACGCTTAAATTCAAAGCGAGCGAGCGCGGAAAAAAAAACACGTCTCGGGCGCATTTGGCATATGGAGACAGACCCATATTTGTATTGACCAAGGGGCACTCAATGAACGATGTGGTCGGTATTACAGTGGCCGACTTTACTTGCTAAGATATGCCCCGGTACCCATTATAGACTGACCATACTGACCAATAAAATAGATGTCAATTGCTACGAGAAAAAGAGTGTTGCGGTGATAGATAGAGCCTGTACTTTTGTATGGATGTGAAGCGTGGACAATGAGCAGTCAAGCTGAAAAACATCTGATGGCTGTGGAAATATGTGGTTTCTGAGGAGAATGAAAAGAATACCACGGACAGACAGAAAAACGAAAGTCCAAATGAAAATCGTAAACTAATTAGAGAAATTAAACGTAGGCAGTCAAAATGTTTTGGATATGTTATGAGAAGAAATAAATTGAAGAACCTGGTGACAACTGGCAAGATCGAAGGGAAGCGAACAAGAGGAAGATTGAGAAGTACATATCTGGATTCCTTGACCACGTGGTATGGTCGAGACAGGAACACTGAGTTGATCCACGACTCTAGTGATGGAGTGAAATGGCGAATAATGACCTCCCACGCTTTACCGGCATGGCACATGATAGATAGATGGACTATAGACTGGACGCCAATGTTCAACATTGGAAACCGCCCTAGTGTGGATAGAACCCGGGAGCACAAGTACATCAGGCGAGCGCGTGCGTGCATGTTAAATAGAGCGTACTGCTGTCTGTTTGTGCCATACTTGTACCTTTTCGATGTGGTTTTCATTATTTGTTATCTCTGAACGTCTCCCTGGACATCATTTCTCACGAGTGTCTCAATACCTACACACTTATCGTGTACTTATTACACTTGTATCCGTACAATGTCTAGCCGGGTTAGGGGTGGATAATTGTCGTTGTCAGTCAGAAGCTTCCAGAACCAGTACAGTGTGGATGTTATAATCATGTAGACGTTTACCTAACTTTACAGATTTGTTTCTAAGTCCACTGTTACCTTAGGTAGTTGCAAATCCATTTCAGGAAGTAGCAGTCAACCCCAGCATTTTTTCGCTTTTTTATACCTGGTTCAGTAGTCTGCCATTGCTTTCTGAACTACCGGCACTGTTACCATTTAATGAAAACCAACGCAAGACGATCTTATTTTAAATCGTCCGCAGTTGTGTTTCCAACGCGACTTGCGGGCTTACGAATTGCATTCTTCTCCAACAAGCCTGCTAACTTACACTTAACGTACATTACGTTATGTCCCCCATAGCTTACTTTTCCTTTAGGGTACATGAGCTGAGCTGAGTCAAGATCTGACATCACAGCACTCAGGACATGTCCATGCATGCTCCTTCACCATCTTCAACAACCAGAGAAGAGTCCCGATACTAATAGTACCAGTTGTAGTCTTATTGGGGTAATCATGTGACGTACTACCCAGAGCGAACCTTTCATGAGGCGAAGTCCGATCTTCAGTCTATATCACGTCGATCACCTTTGCTTTCTAGAACATTTCCTGCTGCACACAGGAAGTACAGTTAAATTCATTCAAGATACAACTTTACTGTTATAGAGAAATGTCAAGCGAAAAAATGAAAATACATGCGAAGTTTATCTGTTCTTTTTACGATACACTTTGTAGTGATGCTTACAGAGGTGCTTTACATAACCGGAAAGCTACTCCAACTCCTCAGGTCCTATATATGATTTCGTCGCCCTGTTACTTAGTTGAGTGCATGGAGCGACACAGTGAGCTGTACATTTCGTGTGGAGTGCTTTTACATCTGCCCACGGTTGATTATAGCGTGAAGTGCATGTTCAGAAAAATAGCGGCCGGCCGTTCGTTGAACTAACTGGGATGCCTTATGCAGTAATGTGTGGTTGTTGGTTTATGCATAGTTTATCCGTGGCAGCGGCATTATGCATAGTATACCTGTTCGGGCTGTTGGTTTGTCGAGACTCCTGTCTGTTCCACTTTTCACATGGGACAGTGAGGATAATTTTGTGTCACTGGCACAGGAATGGTGCATTATGGGACAACCCTGTGTCGTGAAATTGGAACTGCGACTAACTAACTAACTAACATAAAGAACATAATAGGGCAAGAGAAATTGAAGTTATAAAATAAAGAACATGGTGTGTAATAAGTCCCATATAGAAGTAAGAAGAGAAAAAAAGAATTCCTTCGTTTTATGTGGAACCAATTTTAAGATATGGCCCTGAATCCCGGACAATTCGAAAACAGGCAAATAGAAATGAGGTTTTCACAGAAGTATGCTGAAAATATTCTGGACAGCCAAAATGAGTTATAGACGTGTTTCCCTAACTATCTATCTAACTAACTAACTAATTAACTAACTAATTAACTAACTAACTAGCTAACTAACTAACTAACTAACTAACTAACTAACTAACTAACTAACTAACTAACTAACTAACTAACTAACTGACTAACTAACTAACTAACTAACTAACTAACTAACTAACTAACTAACTAACTAACTAACTAACTAACTAACTAACTAACTAACTAACTAACCAACTAACTAACTAACTAACTGACTAACTAACCCAGACTGACTGACTGACTGACTGACCGACCGACCGACCGACCGACCAACCGACCGACCGACCGACCGACCGACCGACCGACCGACCAACCAACCAACTAACCCTCCAACTAACTGACTACCTAACTGGCTGACTAACTAACTAACTAACTAACTAACTAACTAACTAACTAACTAACTAACTAACTAACTAACTAACTAACTAACTAACTAACTAACTAACTAACTAACTAACTAACTAACTAACTAACTGACTAACTAACCCAGACTGACTGACTGACTGACTGACCGACCGACCGACCGACCGACCAACCGACCGACCGACCGACCGACCGACCGACCGACCAACCAACCAACTAACCCTCCAACTAACTGACTACCTAACTGGCTGACTAACTAACTAACTAACTAACTAACTAACTAACTAACTAACTAACTAACTAACTAACTAACTAACTAACTATAACTAACTAACAAACAAACAAACTAACTAACTAACTAACTAACTAACTAACTAACTGACTAACTAACCCAGACTGACTGACTGACTGACTGACCGACCGACCGACCGACCGACCAACCGACCGACCGACCGACCGACCGACCGACCAACCAACCAACTAACCCTCCAACTAACTGACTACCTAACTGGCTGACTAACTAACTAACTAACTAACTAACTAACTAACTAACTAACTAACTAACTAACTAACTAACTAACTAACTAACTAACTAACTAACTAACTAACTAACTAACTGACTAACTAACCCAGACTGACTGACTGACTGACTGACCGACCGACCGACCGACCGACCAACCGACCGACCGACCGACCGACCGACCGACCGACCAACCAACCAACTAACCCTCCAACTAACTGACTACCTAACTGGCTGACTAACTAACTAACTAACTAACTAACTAACTAACTAACTAACTAACTAACTAACTAACTAACTAACTAACTAACTAACTAACTAACTATAACTAACTAACAAACAAACAAACAAACTAACTAACTAACTAACTAACTAACTAACTAACTAACTAACTAATAACTAACCAACCAACCAACCAACCAACCAACCGACCGACCGACCGACCAACCAACCAACTAACTAACTAACTAACTAACTAACTAACTAACTAACTAACTAACTAATTCAGACACAGAGTAGTGTGTCTGATAACACTTCGATTGAAAGTAACAGTGTGGACAGTGTGCATTGAAATGTAGCATGACAATGAATCACCACGACACACACACACACACACACACACACACACACACACACACACACACACACACATCTGGCTAGATTTAAGCCTGGGATTGCTAGTATCTCGTCCACAGGTTGTAGTCACTTTCATGCCAGAAAACTCTGACTGAAAAGAATGAGAGAAGGTTCAAGAAAACAAGTCAATATTTGGAACAATACATATACATACATTTAGGATGTAACTGTGTCATGATTCAGCACAGGTTGCAAGACTGGCTCAGACCAGGGCCAGTTTGGTAACGTTCTCCTTAGAGGTGTTATGTAGTTTACTGTGAATAGACTCCAGCACAGCAAACAGACTCCAGCCCAGCCAATAGACATCCATCCAATGAATAGACTCCAGCCCAGTGAACAGACTCCAGCCCAGTGAACAGACTCCAGCCCATTGAATAGACTTCAGTCCAATGAATAGGCTCTAGGCCAATGAATATACTCCGGCTCAGTGAATAGACTCCAGCCCAATGAATAGACTCAGCCCAGTGAACATACTCCAGCCCAATGAATATTCTCTATCCAAATTAATAGACTCCAGCCCTATTAATAGACTCCAGCCCAGTGAACAGATTCCAGCCCAATGAATAGACTCCCGCCCAATTAACAGACTCCAGCCAGTGAATTGACTCCAGCCAATGAATAGACTCCCGCCCAATTAACAGACTCCAGCCAGTGAATTGACTCCAGCCAATGAATAGACTCCCGCCCAATTAACAGACTCCAGCCAGTGAATAGACTCCAGCCCAATGAATAGACTATAGCCCAGTGAACAGACTCCAGCCCAATGAATAGACTCCCACCCAATTAACAGACTCCAGCCAATGAATAGACTCCAGCCAGTGAATAGACTCCAGCCAGTGAATTGACTCCAGCCAATGAATAGACTCCAGCCCAGTGACTGGGGGATGTAAAAGGATATTCAGAGTTTACATGGGGTTGAGATCTGAACTACTATAAGGCGCAATCACCAGGTGGAAGATGTGTGGGGTTGCTCCCTTGATATACAGATATCAATGTTCCCGCTGCACATCTAAGCATGTGAAGATAATGGAGAAGATATTTGAGTCAAAAAGCATTCTCGCAGTACTCCGAACATTCTCATACGCGCTCGGTCCCCATCTTCAACAACCAGTGAAGAGTCCTACTATTAATGGTATCAGCTGCAGTCTGATTGTGTTCGTCTGGACTTTCCTTGGAGTAACGAGTGTCGGTCAGATCCTCTGGTTATTCATGGGAGCACCATTATCATTCTCCCCAGGCCATGATGACTGATGGTGAAAAGACAGACGAGCTTGTTGTGTGGAGCAGCTAATTCTATAAAATATATAAACCACGTGACATATAAATCAGCCGACAAGGAATAGAAGAATAACAAGGAAAAGAGAGTTAAAAATCAGTGGACAAATGGCGTAAACAGGAAAAGAAAAGAGACATTGTTCCAGACTGGAAATCGTACGAAAAAGCGAACCTGATCCCATGCTCTTTCCAGCATGACAGATGGTGATGATGATGACAACGATTGCGATGAACAGTCCAAGAGAAGGACAAATCCCGCACAAGAGATAACATAACATCATTTAGTAATTAATTTACATCTGATAATTCTGAAGTTATTTGTATTTATGTTTATATCGGACTGAAGCAAAGTTACGGAGAAAGTACAGAAGCGCGATTTCGTGTTAAAATCTTCAAGAATGAAATATCCATTTCGGTAAAAGTTATGGGCCTAGTATAATTGGCGTGCTTCATAAAACACGATATCGCAGTTATTAGACTGCATCTTTTCCATCCCTCTTTATTTTTTTTCCATCGTGTGCGTAAAAAAAGAAAAGAAAACAAGCACTCACTTTTATCATACCCTTACGTTTTTATCAACCAATCAAAGAAGAGTGCTCATTTGAATTTGCCAAAAAAAGAAAAAAAAAAAACCATCGAGCATATCAAGATCGATTTCATAACAAAAAGATCCGCCCACGCAGATGAATATTTCCTGAAAATAGCCGGGTCATGGTCAACATTTAGTTGACGATCCGAAGCGTTTTCCGTGTTTGGCTGGAAGCGGTGCGCAAGCGCCTGAAGATTCTCATGACCTTATTATGAACGGCTTGTTAGTTTACGTTGTGTGATAATGTAATCGTTTCTGACAAATATTCACCTTAGGTTATGGTGTTCTTGCGCAGATCCATATCCGGAAAATGTTGGGTAATGGTGCAGATTTTAAAGTTCAAAGGAATATTGGCAGAAGGATATGCACCCACTTAGATATTCTCAGCGCAGAAAGTTGGCAATGAAACACCGGCAGATAAATACATTTTTAAAAGTTTGTTTCAAGTGATCTACAATCACTTGTAGAGTAATGTAATTCGTATACATAATCACAGAGGGGAGCCTTGGTGGCGTAGTGGCTAGACCAGTGGTTCTCAACTGGGGGGGGGGGGGGGATTTTAGGGTTTCCAAGGGGGGGGGGGGAATTAAGATTATTTCAAGATCGCGTTAATACAAGAATCCATTACTTGATATTGGTTTTCCCTACACAATTTACGGTTCTGTACTTCTCCGCCCTTCTGAAATTCATTTTATAACGTAAGTAGACCCGCAAATGCAAATAACGTTTTATGTAGACGTCTAAACTTCCTCTAGTATGTGTTATTAAATTTAGCATCCATTTTTACGTACACTGTGCAGGGGCGTGGGGGAAATTTATAGGGAGGAAATACGAAAGGGGGGAATGACATTCTGAACATATGGTGAAAAGGTGCATAGGCCAAACATGTTTGAGAACCACTGGACTAGACACTCATCTGCCGTACCTGTGGTCATGGGGTTCGATCCGCATTGGAATGAGTTCGAATTAAAAAAAAATAAATTACTAGATTGATCTAGCCCTAAATGGGTACGAGAAAACGTCCTGAGGAGTAAAGGTGGCAGCGTGATATTGACCACATAACCGATCGAGTGCCGATTATTCTAAAAACATGGAGCTTGCACCCAATACGCGTCATGGCACGAACAGACGCCCGTTTAGACTAATATTAAATTGACATACTACTACAATCCACAAGCGATGTTAATTAGTTAATCGTCAGATTATCCTGCACATCAAACCATTCAGTCCATAAGTTCTCGGATCCCCTCCAAATGATCTCATTTAGTGTGTGGCGTTCGACGTCTACTGTGTTGGTTGACTGTTCTACTTTGGCCACTTGCATCGCGCCCTGGTCTGACTTTACCATTTGTGACACAATGTCCTTACAGCCTGGTCAAGGTGGCAGATTCAGCAACACTTGATTCGTTTACTCACCCTGCCTTCTAAGGGCATTCACTATATCAGCTCGGTCCATTGCTCGCTCGCTTTCCGCAGTAGCCCGACCCGCAGACCTTTCAGCTTGTTCATTTTCTCTTACATCCCCGTGGCCTGGAACGTATATGAAGGCGATTTTTGACATTTTGATGGTCTTTAACTCCTGCATCTTTCGGTGTCTTTCTGTTGACTTGTGTTTGTCGGTTGGTTCCTTGGTTGTCTTGTCTTCTTGGCGATAGATGCCTTCAGTTTTATTGATTGTCTTAATCACTGTTGTAAAGAAGCATGTCCTGTCATTTAATATTGGCCATGCTTCACTGTGGCTCGGCGAGATTGATGACGTTTATATTTTCACAACTTTTACACTTTATATAATGGTTTGGCATGGTTGGGTTGTGGGTATATGCCCCAATGGGGTGATGGAGAGCAGCAGAAGAAGAAGGAAAAGAAGAATAAGAATTCAGGGTTGGCCAAAAAAGTGAGAACATCGCGCAAAAAGTAATATAATTACATCAAAATATGTTTAACTGTATCCACAATAGCTTAAATTGTTTACTCATTTACTATTTAGCTACATGATGTCTTTATTTCGACAATTTCCGGGCACCGACTTTGGTTTTTAATATGCCAATTGTTTACATCAGCAGGTTTAAATGTTTTTACCAAGAATGACAAAAATTACCGCGCAAGACCGTATTCTGATTAAACATTTGCGAATTGAAAAACGGTGGGATGCTAGGAGAACGACCAATGAGTTTCCAAACAAAGCTTGGAGCATAGCTAGTGTCAGTCGGGTTATCAATAAAACTGACAACGACGGTACAACAGAACGTAAACCAGGCAGTGGTAGACCAAAATCTGCCAGAACACAACAGAAAATTGAGCGGGTGAGTGAGCTGATCTGCAGGCAAGATGATGATTCTCACAGTCACAAAAGTAAACAGTGAATACTATTGTGAACATGTTCTGAGACAAGGTTTGCTGCCTGTAATTCAAGCGACATGTGGTCGCCATAACTGGACATTACAGCAAGACGGAGCTCCATCTCACACGGCCAACTTTCTTCGTCAAGAGAATGTTAACTTCATCGAGCCAGACATGTGGCCACCAAATAGTCCTGATTTAAACCAGTAGATTATGCCATATGGGATGTTTTGCAAGAAAAAGTCTACCTTCGGGGAAAATTTACAACAGTTGAGCAGCTAAAGTTGACAATAATTGAAGAATGGAGAAATCTGGGACTGTGCTTTATTGACAGTAGCATAAACGAGTGGCGTGGACGTTTAGAAAAAAAAAAAAAACTCGCTGAGAAGCAAGGAGGACACATTGAACATGATTTCTGATTAGTTAAATACTTGACAAACAAAATTACATGAAACAATATAATTAATAGAATTATATTTTTTTAAATAACTCGTATGCTACAAGATGTTCTCACTTTTGTTGGCCCACCCTGTATTTTACTCTGCTCACACATCTCTATATATTATACGAAACTGAGACAAATGGTTTTCATTAGGCAGACACGATAGTTAAACTGCACTGCGACACAGACAAATATATACATCTAGCCTTAAACAACAAAAGCGATCGAATGTCTAGCACTTGGCCACATTAAACGTCACAAAGTCTTGGAAAGGACAGTCATGGAATGCATGGTTCCTGCCTAAAATAATAGGGTCGACCAGCACCAACGTGGACACAGAACATTAAATGTGCCGGGCTGTGAATATGGGTCAGGTAAAGGAACTGGCGAAAGATTGAGAGCCGCTGAGATTGACGATCTGCTACATAACACACACACACACTGACACACACACACACACACACACACACACACACACACACGCACACACGCACACGCACGGATATATATATATGTATAGTTAGTTAGTCTTTCCTCTTGAGCCTAAGTCGGCGCATAGGGCAGAAGTCATGGCTCTCCATGTCTGGCGGTT